>JAARMF010001144.1:13489-33189 GCA_022844705.1 Toxascaris leonina | reverse complement strand
GGGGGGGGGGAAGAGGGTGGGTGGGGGGAATTATGGCGCAAATGACTCGCTGTTTAAAGATCAAATTGTTTGGCAAATACGGCTATCGACGGCAAACTTGGTTGCCCTGTTCCAAGCATTTTTATGTTCCAGACGTGTCCAACCCACGACGATGGAACCAAAGCACCACCAGTTGCCGACGGTCATCGTAACATGCTGGTTGTATATATTGCATGGCAGTGGTTACCTTACCTATAGGCGCATCTGTCATAGCAAAATTATCGATAGTTTCGTTCAACATGTCCTAGCTTAAAACCGCTTGCCAGCCGATGTTTGCAATCGACGGCGCTACGACAGTTGCGCCCCTAGCAATTGGAAAGGGATCTCATACCGAGGCTTATTTCCACACTCGTGTTGAGTTGAAATTTGGCACGGCCAGCTGGACGGTTGAAAAAACGTATATATATGGCCAGACTGCTGCGTATCTTTTACCGGGCATGAGCTCAGCTTAATTCCCCGTTCGCAGGGAGCGTGCCCGGCATCTCTGCAATTGTGCCAACTTCGCACAACACCATCGCTGCTAAAACGTAACCTACCCAAGTGGCGCACTTGTTCTACAACCGCAGGAACTACACTTATTAAATGAGGAATGATTACTGGATATAGGACAGTGGACAACGCTAACGTATGGCTGTGGTAGGAAACAGGAATGACACCGTTGCCATCTGCCATGGAAGATTGTCCTGTGTTCGTGCGGCGAACTGAGCCGAGCTCGTGTCCAGCAAAAGATACGCAGCGCTACCGTAATCTGCACGATGAGTGCCGTACATGTCGAAAAACAATTGAAGTGGCCTATTGTTCATCTGGCGCTCTTGCTGTTCTTGTGAACGGTTCGCAGGACAGCATCCCCAGGTCCATAGAGCTAGAAGTCTATAATAATAGGAGATAAAAGCTTTCATGATGCTCGAGATCGTGACGGTGGCAGAGAACGTTGCAGCTGAAGCACAAATAAAGTTTTCTTTGACAAACAAAGCACCTGTCCACATCATCAGACTACCTTGACAAGGTTTAGTCCACGTCGTGCATATACGCATGGAGAGTAAGTGCACAACAGGTGTACTTAGTGCACAGTGCACAGTAAGTGCACGTCTTTTTGTTCCTCACCAGTGTACATATCCAAATCACCCTTCACCTTCACCTGTTCCTACATACCTCAACCAATGTATAAGTAGAAGTCGTTTCCGCCACTGCCAGAAAACCGCTATTCTTCAGCGAAACGCTTTCCGGAAACGATGGATGACAGTTCCACGTCTGCTCCATCGCGTAATGAACGTCTCCCTATCGTGTCCTGCACCGTGGACAGAACAACACTGCCGGTGCCTCCCTCCACCGAGCCGAACATCCACATGTGTTCCCTTACCTGCATCCTACGCACGTTAAGCTCATGTCGTTAAAGGAATCGATAACAAAGGATGCGACGAAGCTGATTTATAACGTCGAAAGATGTATAGAAATTGCGAAGACCCCACCGAACTTGTGGAAAGAGGAAAACAGCGACTATTATCATAGGAAAAGTGCACGGACCCGCCAAAGCTTACCATTACACGGCAGGTTTTGGCGGGTTTGCCGTTTCTTTACCTGCCGATGTCTCAAGTGGCGAAGAATGTTTGAGCTATACACATCCGTCTCCGCAGGATCTGTCTCATTCGTTACTAAGTGTCGTTACAACATCGCTGATGCTACAATAGTACAGCTGCGTTGACCACTGAAGATGAGTTGAAGGAAAGGAGTATCACTTAATTCCACATGCCCCAACTATTCGGCGACACCGCGGCATCGGTGGAGTTTACCTCCCGCTACCGATTGGTCGCGAACAAAAGTGTGCCTGAAAAGCGGTAGTGCGATGAAGCTATGGAGAAGCAGGTGCACAGATTCTGCAGAGGTAGCACTTGAATTTTATTCTATTCAAATTGTGCGTGTGTTTCCTGCAGTACGTATAAGTCCTTGCTCACCTTAATTTCAGTGGTGCTGCACAAGGACGACACCAGGCAATGCCGCCAACGGAGACAGTGTGCGGAAGCAGAGGAGAATTCAATGTAACGTGCTGTCCATCTCCGCGTGCACATCAACACGAACGAAGGGCTGTGGAGTCACGCGCCGAGGCCGAACTTCGACTCCCATTTGTCGGAGCTCCTCTTCCGTCGGATGGCCAAAACCAACGCGTCCCTTGCGTGATCGATGCTACCAGACGCCTCTACAAACTCTACTGATTCCACAGATTCTCCACTACTTCCTTGCCCTCCCACCACCTTCCTTAATTTGACTTCAACCTCCGCCATCGTTTGAGGCTGTATTTCTTGCCGTCAATAAACGACTTTCTTTCATACTTCTTGCACTATGTTTTATGTTCCACAACTGGAAGAACCTAATGCTTACCTTAGACATATTCAAAAAAAAGTTTTGCACGTCACTGTTGCAAATTGTCGAGTTTCTACAACTGGCATCGGATATAGCTCGCTCGTAGAGCAGATCGCTGTAGTGCTGCGTACCTTTTGCTAATGAATCTTCTCGGTGATGCTTGACCTACTCAGTCTCAAGTTGCATCAATAAAATCAGATGTTTCATGACAAGCCCTCTCTATAGACTGCGTTAGTTGCACCGGCAGAAGAACGAAACATTGCTTTCCAGAACCGATTACATGATTTCTTCGGGCTCTCTGAATGGTCAGTCTGCGGCCTTACTTCGTCCCCGAGGCTGGTAATATTTACCGAAAGGTCGAAAGTGGGATCATTCGACACTCAACAACTGTTGAAGTAACCATCGCAGTCTATGGAGCAGTGATTATGACATCACAGCACCAAATTCCGAAAGGATATATAAGGCAGATTTAATTCTTTGTTCTAACAAGATCACTAAAGAATGCAAACAGGGTCTGCGATGAAGAAACTGCGGAATTCAACTAATCCAATTCGCTGAATTTCGGCTTAATTTTAGATCGATAAGCGCAGTGGTTAGACATTATTCAACTTGCATGTCGTTCGTGGATGGGAGTATTTAGGCATCGCTGAGATGGGGGTAGAAGGAAATGATGACTGCAGGCGGCCACAATCTGAATCGTCTTCGCGGAAAGAACTGCACATTGAGTTTTACGAAAAAATGAAGTTCAGCACAATGTGTTCCGCTTCACAAGAAAAATTTGTGCAACCATCCTCTCACTACCCCCTCCTTTCGTTGCTATCCTTTACACCCGTACNCCCCCCCCCCCCCCCCCCCCTCCCCTCATTTGTTATTGTGGGAACGTGCGGCCAACTCGCAAATTGAGCACCCCGACATCGTGGTGTGTAGTTATGATGATGAGATGATTCAAGCCAAACTTTGTGTAATTTCAAAAAAGTGCAATTTTCTCCTCTCCTCAAGTGTGTTTATTCATCGCGTCACTTTCTTCGTCCCTCAAAAACGATGCGTTCCAACTCCGAACTCAATCACACTCAACAAAGATTCTCCTTGCGGCCTAATTCTTTAGAAAAGTCAATCAATAGTGAATAGAATCTATTGGCATTGGAAATGAGATTAGAACTATATAAAACGTTAGTGTAGAACGACAACAAAAGTTCCGCATAAAGAGTGAAGCAAGCCCTTCAACGACCGTTCGTGCAAGCAGCTCAAAACTTGCGAACAATATTTGTATATCTCTTAAAATCTCTCTCGTCGTTTACCAACTTTATTCCCTCAGTGATCATTCAACTACGAATCTTGTCCAACTTCCTTGAAGTAATAGTCACTTCCCCATTCCGTGCTAGCTTTCACCTCACATTCAACCACGCATGCAAGTGAAATCGTTCCATCTCAATTGATGGCAAAGGTACGATCGGATATAATATGTCGTGTAACAACACTCGATTTATTTTTTGTTTAATTTATCAGCGATAATGAAATTCATTGATAATTGTACGAAAAAATTATTCATTGTACGTTCACCATCGAGAAATATATACAAAAGAAATGGTAATAGAAAACGTAAATGAATATAATGAGGTGACATTGATGAGTGTATCTTCACTGACGGATATTCGAATGATATTCAATAAGCAACATTACGCTTCAAGTGATATTCAGTCAACGAAAAACAAGAGTCAAGCGGAAAATGGTGTGTTCGATGCTTTGCGATGATTCATCCAATAAATAGTCGGAAATAATGCGTTTCCCAAAGATTCTGAACGTTCGAAAAATGTTGAATTTCTTACAAAATCTAAAATTTCTATCGCGTCAGTCGTACAATAATTGAAATGATTCGAAGAGAAACATCATGAAACGTTTATGTATGAAAGCATCTAGTGGATTGGCTGTTCATTCTTATTTGTTTTGATTTGACCATAACAATTTCAACGACTTTTTGTTCTTCTCTTCAGAAGTGAAGTGTTGACTTTCAAAGAAATGTTATCAGCCCCGAAATTTGATACAGCAAATGGAATCCACTAAATGCTTTCATGACCGACCGAATACAACGTATAACACTGGTTTGCATACTATAACTGCAAACAAATATTACGCACGAAAAGGAACACTAAAACATCGGAGGATCATAACGATTGAGTGGATATACACTTTGCACGGAACTTATTCTTAATTGAGGTTTGAGTAAAAGTAATTTGTAGCAAAAAAAAGAGTTGTTTTATTTTGCCGCAATAATAGCTCCTTCAACATGAGTGGAATACTACGAGAAAAAAACAACAACACGTATTCATAGAAGTTAGCATTTGACACTCCTCACCGACTGCAATCATCCAACTCTGCACTCATATCTTCTCAACACTCTTCTTGGGCAGCAATACGGCTTGAATATTCGGTAGTACACCACCTTGCGCAATTGTTACACCAGCGAGGAGTTTGTTCAATTCTTCATCGTTGCGGACAGCCAATTGTAGATGTCGTGGATTGATTCGAGTCTTTTTGTTGTCTCGAGCCGCATTCCCCGCCAATTCGAGCACTTCAGCAGCGAGATATTCAAGTACAGCTGCCAAATACACCGGAGCTCCAGCTCCAACACGTTCCGCATAGTTACCTTTACGAAGCAGTCGATGGATACGTCCCACCGGGAACTGAAGTCCTGCTCGGGACGAACGCGTCTTAGCCTTACCAGACGATTTCGCTTTACCACCTTTGCCACGACCCGACATTTTCTCTCCAATCTCAACTCAACGATAGATTCAAACGCGCACACTATCGTGCGATCGCGTTTATATATGCATTGCTGAGCGCAACGCACATCGACGGGCGTGGCCGCATCGGAGCGCGCTCAGCAATCGATATAAAAGGCCGCAACAAGCACACTCCCCCACCCGCTCAACATTTTGTCCTCGTGCGTACTGGTTGATCTCTTCGTGTGACCAGCGATGCCACCCAAACCGTCAGCTAAAGGTGCGAAGAAGGCCGCAAAGGTGAAGAAGGTGCGTTCAGGTGATAAGAAGAAGCGTATGCATCGCAAGGAGTCCTATTCGGTCTATATCTATCGTGTGCTAAAACAAGTTCATCCTGACACCGGTGTATCGTCGAAGGCGATGTCAATAATGAATTCATTCGTGAACGACGTCTTCGAGCGTATCGCTGCAGAGGCAAGCCGGCTTGCACATTACAACAAACGTTCAACAATCTCATCTCGTGAAATTCAAACGGCCGTTCGTCTTATTCTGCCAGGTGAATTGGCGAAACACGCTGTCTCGGAGGGAACGAAGGCTGTCACCAAGTACACTAGTTCGAAGTGAGATTATATGACCGTTGCAGCCGCAGATGTGCTGAAGATTCATCTATTGAAGGGTCATTGAGGCAGTGGGGCAATTACGGTTCATTGCGATGAGGGGTTTCATCAAAACATTGCAAGCCTTGAAGGGGATGAGGTTTATAAGAGGAAACTTGGTGAACTTTTTCTGCGAAAATCTCTTCAAAAGCTTTCGATAAAGAGGAACACCTCTTGTTTCTGGAACTTTCCTGGAGATCCGAGCAGGTCCTCATGGCTCCAAGGATTCCCCCGTACCTTCCGCACGTCAATAGCTGCCTCAACATGCATTTCTCATGTTTCTCCATGTCATCGCATATATCCACAAAGTTAAGCTAGTGCACATTTAATGGATATTTCGGCGCCTCTGAATTAGTGCTTTATATTCAGTCTTAATAACAAGGGTACGAAGTGTTTTATGAACTTGTACTTCGTGCATAATTCGAAAAGGCTGAAACTTCAGTTGCTTTCCACGAAAGGGGCAAGTTGAATGAGGGGGGAGGGGGTGTGGTCGTCTCAAAATTGTTTGGTAGTGTTTTCGCCACGAAGTGTGGTCATAATTTGTTGTTGTGTATCGTGTTTCTGGTCACCTCATAATTCGTCGTACAATATAAACAATGCTTATAATCGTTTTGTTTTTGTTTATTTTTTATTTTTTTTGATCGTACATTTATTGCATCGATCATTGAATTTCATTTCTCATCATCTTATTCATATATACACTTATCGTCAATAAAGTTAAACCCAGAAAGTTGTTTCGCAACGTAATTTTTAGAAGCGGCGATCACAAGATAGTTGACGACATATGAAGTCACATTTATGAGGGATTGGGCGGTGCAACATGTAGACCCTATCGTGGTGTCAGAGACAATTCAGTGGCCTCAGAAACAAGTTCGGACTCCTTAAAGGTAGTATATGGAGTCATCATAAGCCTTGTGATAGTTTCTCGACGTTACGAGTTTCTGCCTTTAGCAAATGCTTTCACTTATTATCTGTCCCATTTCGTTTCATCAAAGGAAGTCGGAAGTGGTTGAGGCACTCTTGTAACTGTGAACTTAGTTTCGTTTCATCGGAGGCCATTTGCGCCATATACAAGAGAGTCATCGAAGCATTTTCGAACATTACAACAGCCAATGCACATGAAGGATGTGACAATACCAATCGTTGCACACCATTATAAGATTGGCTTGTATTAAAAGCAGCAACTGAGTGTTTTTCTTAATTCAGCTAACAAAAAAAATGTTATTTCGATTATTAACAATATCGATCCATTTAGTAAAACAATGGTCCTACTCAGGTGGGACATACATCCCTCCAGTCTTACTTTGCAAAAAAGAGGCACAAAAACCGAAGTCCGTTGGTTTATATAAATTCAGTTTTTTATCGCTCTCCGAATTTATCGATAAATAATAAATCACTTTAAATAAATAAAGCACAAACTATCTCTCGGTACCACATTATGTTTCAAAACCGAGAAAGACGAAGATCTATTCGCGGCTCCCGTACACATGACTCATTGATTTGATCTCAAAAGAATCTGTGACACGACTGCATCTTGACAAGAATCCTCGTTTCATATGGTATTCGGAGGTTGCAAGAATGTAGATGCAGTGAAAAGGTTGTAGGGAATTGGGTGTATGGAACTATTTGGGAAGACTGTATTTAAAAGGTGTATTGAGAAGGGATTGAAGACCTTCGCGGAGTGAATGACTTCGTTTGGTGTGAAGGATAGGATACTCATTAGGGAAGGTATGGTGTGGTGTTTCGGTTGCTTCAAGAATGGAAATTTGCATATACGTTAAAACAAATGACGATGTACCGAAAAGTTAGCTAATCGCATACCACATATAAGCATAGGATTGGGTCTGTGCGGTGTCACATTCGAATTGTTTACATTTGATCTCTGATGTGCTATATGGTAGAGAGTGCATTTTCTTTGCGATTAACAATCGACGATATGCGTTTTCCATCGGTTCAGCTGAAGCAAAAAATGGAAGGTATATTTTACTTCGCATCGGTAAAGCGACGCTACCCTTCTGAAGCTGAATTATTGTAATAAACAAAAGAAATGAAGTGACAGCATCATTTTACCTGAGGTTATTTCAGGTCTGTTGACAGGTGCGAAACTTGATCGCAGTGTACCAAAAAAGCCCCCCCCCCCCTACCCCCCATAACCATCTCAATTTAAAAAATTCACTAGCCAAGTATCAGCTCTTCGATCCATATCCCCATCAAATTTCTATCTTCCGATCGGCAACCACTTATTTTCCGACTAGCCTTATCGAGTAATCAAGCGTTCCAGTGATCTACTGATAGTGCGAACTATTGATATTTAAGCGGCATCGATAGAGATTCAATTAATTTATAGGAAATTCTAGACGTTTTTTGAAGCGAACCCGAAACAACCGTACCGTAGCAGATTATCACCGAAGCGGAAAATGCAAATTTTTTCTCGTCGCTTAGTTTCATTATTGCCAAATACCCCTTAAAATGCTCCACTTTAAGTGTTTAGTCTCCATCGGTCATAACATAGTGCAATAATCACTCGCAGATTTTTATCGCCTTCAAAATATTCATTTTCCATTTTTGTTGCATTCTGTGCCTGAATGCAAAATTTGATGCAATATTGTCTTTGACGCAGTAAATGATGACAAATTTCTGCAATATTTAGCTACCGCCATAATTGCAATTCATATTACTAGTTAAGTGTATAATGTAGCATATTCTATTATTTATTGGTCATTTATGTAAGCGGTCGGTCAGACAGTTGTACTCTAGAAGGACATATTATGCGAGGTGTTCACGCACACTTCACTTGTTTCATTTCTCGGATGTGTCTTCTTCTGAGTAGTTATGCAATTCTTTCATTTGTCTATGCATCAGCGAATGAAATTTTAATTTCCGTTAGGTAATGGGTAGTATGGGTCTCAAATTGAAGCTTATGGGTTTACTTCGTTCCATTAACGGATTTTTGACTCGTTAGAGAAATGTCGCTGAAATGGAGATATCCTGGATGAAGAACCATTCCTTGTTTTGCAAATAATATGCTGCTGAAATATGAGGAAGTTTTCGAACCTCAGAGCAC
The DNA here is from genome assembly GCA_022844705.1 of Toxascaris leonina. Classification (NCBI taxonomy): domain Eukaryota; kingdom Metazoa; phylum Nematoda; class Chromadorea; order Rhabditida; family Ascarididae; genus Toxascaris; species Toxascaris leonina. The sequence goes on along the minus strand of JAARMF010001144.1, from coordinate 24,352 downwards.
CATGGTTTTGAAGTGCAACACATTCGACACTAGATGGGATATCAGGAGGGGGAGGGGAGGGGAGGAGGGGAGGGGAGAGTTCGAAAAAGTAGCCTCTGCTGGATGTTATACAGTGCGGTATTTGGCTTGAATAATGCATCGTTTTACGTTCTGACGTCGGCGTTAATTGTTATAGAAGAAGTGGAGAAGGTGCATATCTTTTGCCTCATTCGATCGGCCACGAATTAATCGATAAGGAAGTTGCAATATCGGTTCTTTTTCTCTCAATCTGCAATATCTCGATGTGTTATGCGAATCAAGCATTATCATTTCAGATCGGGTCATCCAGTGGAATAAACGGCAATGTCGAGAGGAAGTAGTGCAGGTTTCGACCGCCATATTACTATTTTTTCACCGGAAGGTCGCGTCTATCAAGTTGGTTAGTGCATTCGCTTTTGTTTGTAGCGGAGCAGCGAGAAAACCTTTGAGAGTCATCCCTCATTAACGGAAGACGAAGATAATGGCCATGAATATTGGCCTGTTATCTAGATACTGTGATTGCGGATCAGTGTTTCGATGACATTCACATCAGAGGTCTTTTTCCTTCCAATTCGATAGGTTTTATTACCTTCAGATGTATGAGAAAGTACATCAAACAGCTTGTAGGTAAGTAAATTCGGCTGACCTCCCGCTGATTTCTCAACGGATCGGCAAAAAGCTGACAATCAGATGTTCCAAAAATCTGACCACAGCAGTCATGTATGGGTATGGTTGTCAGCTACGTCGATAAGGGAATCGATGAAATTATAGCTCCATTTGTATCTTTTTGTCTTTATAAGTAAATTCGAGATGGGTAATTATGAGGGATTATGAACTTGGACTGAATAACTCGAATTTATAGAACGAATTTCGAGGCATATTGTCAATTTCTGTGAGATTTGCATATTGCAGAATACGCGTTCAAAGCCATCAACTCAACGAATCTAACGGCCGTCGCAGTGAAGGGAATCGATTCGGCGGTTATTGCCGTTCAGAAACGAGTCCCCGTAGGTGATTCATATCTAGTCCATTGATGATATTGTACATGAGCTGTTTATACTATACGATGATCATCAGCTGTCCATATAATATAACCTCAATAAGGAAAGATTGATGAATTAAATTGTCGTCCGATAATCTCGGCTGATTTTTCAGTCTCCGATTATTTTGCAGTTCGAAGTGGATCCAATTTAGGGGTTTCTCCTTCCACCGCCTCCATCTCCTATCAACCTAGAGAGGCGGGGGAGGGGAGGGGGGAGCGTAAGATCTCTCGGACCGTTATCATCTCCTGAAGAATCGAAATTCTTTGTGGACTTCAATATTTTAATTTTAGGATAAGCTGATTGTATCGGAATCGGTGACAAGTGTGTATCAACTAACTCCAACGATAGGATGTGCTATGGTCGGCATGATTCGTATGTCGTTAACTATCTCTTATTATGATGCTAGTGCTGTTGTGAGGGTCCACATCTTAGCTGAAGAGGAATGGAGTCGGTGATGGCATAGAAAAATCCACAGATATTCAAGAATCTTTCATGTTTTTCGTTTTTGTCCTTGTCCCATCCTTTTTTCCCTTCACTGAAGACTTTCAAATATTGCTGTGAATTTGTAGGATGCACATATGATTCGTCCATTTTTTCCGAATTGATACTTGCTTTTGCAGGTTTATATTTGTAGAGCAGGTTATGGTGATACCACCATATCAATACTTGTATGTGCCTATCTGTTTGATTGTTTAAACATGAGAACGGACGAAGCAACGAGTGAAAATACTTGATTTTCAGTCATGAGCTTTAAAAGTAGTTAATAGGCATTTTAGAGTGCTAAAAGATGTGCACACACCTTACAATTCGGTAAAGAATCTCCATACTTTCTAGGCAGTCTATAAGGTGCAGATGATATGCATATATTACTGCGGTTACTTAATTAATTCTTAATAATTAATAATAATTATTAATCATTTAATTATATGGGTGGAATGCGAGCAGACGTTTTATAAAAGATGTTAAGACATTGTTCTTTGATTGGCTGTTTTTTGAGTTGTATTCTGAGCTTTTAAATCAGTATGCGAATAGGGTTCGAAATTATGAATTTCTTGCAAATTTGAATAAATAACAAAGAATAACAGGAATTGATGTCAACGACTTTGTGTGTGTGATGATTTTTGCTTTGCATCATCACTTTGGGATCATCTTTCATCATTATTCCACAATAAAAACTATGGCAAATATGCAAAGAAAAGGGAAAGGATCGCGATCACATTGAGAGGGTCCATAGGTGGAGTTTATGTAAACGGTGATTCTTGAAAGGTGAGAAGAATTTGTGGAAACGCAAGTACCTGGTTACGTAACCGATTAGGCACATCCTTGTTAACTTCACCGGATATCTTTGATAAATATATGAATTTTTACGTCTCAATGGTCGCTAGGATTAGTACACGCTAGTGTTTAAACGCTTGCCATAATAGCATCATGCCTGTTATTGCAGCTTGAACTTTATAATAAACATAAACATAGCGAATTGTTGCAGCTGACAGCAAATTTCAAGTGAAACGAGCTCAGGCAGAAGCGGCGTCGTGGAAATACGAAAATGGATACAATATGTCGATTGAAGAGTTGAGTAGACGGATGGCCGATCTCAACCAATATTATACTCAGAACGCAGAACTCAGATCTCTCGGATGCGGTGTGTTGTGATCTGTTTGTTACTTATGCGGCTGATTTTCAAATCTGCATACTGCGCTGCTTCGAAATATAAAACACATCCATTGGAGTCATAGAAAAATCGACACCCCAAGCTTTACATCTAAGCTGATAGGGTATTTGTCTATTGCTTGAATAATGGTGTTGAAGGGGATGAACTGAAGAACGTTTGCGTTTTTCGTTTTTGACGTGTCGGGGAAGTTGAAGGCCATTTTCGGAGGGGAATCGAGTGGGTTTCGCAGTTATTCGGTGATATGCAAAAAGAAAAGAAAAAACAAAGATCTATGTCAAAAGGGGTTACCTACTGCTGATAGTTACTACGCGGTTAAAATAACTTGGTGGTATGTGGGCAACTTTCGGGAGGCATCCATCACACATTTCCATCCTCCCAGTTTCCATCTGAAATCGAGGCTGTTTGCCAACCTGAAGCCGTGAACATTCCTGTTTGGAAGACACCGAATATTGGGACCGGAAATTGGTGTCCATGTTTAAAAAACTGGAAGCAGTTGATCTCATTAATTATATGGTTGTATTGGTGCAAAGTATCTTGTTCTTGGGCCTCATTGGAATTTTTCGATGAGGTGCGACTGTATTCACCATCAACTTATGTTTTCTTTTTTACAGAGGCAATTCAAAATTTTTTTGGTGGGTTTAAGCTGTTAGCTTACTTCTTTCTGGATGAGAATTATTTCGGGACTGGTTGCAATTCCGCTGCCCTTCTTATCCTTTCTTTTCCCGTCTCCGAAGGTTGCTTTTCGACTAACTATGAAAAGCACAGATTATGCAGTCTTCGCAGGAAATATCCGTAAGATTTGCAGTAATGTTGCTCATCTCGTATGATGATGAAGAGGGACCACAAATCTTTCGAGTGGATCCAGCTGGCTATTACCGAGGTATGCGAGGTGTGGGTGTGGGTGTGAAGCAGCAGCCGGCTAACAGTTTCCTTGAGAAGAAACTCAAAAAGAAAACTGATTTCGACTATAATGGCACTGTACAGGTGGGTATTGCTCGGCTTGCATTCGTAGGTCAGCTGATCGCTTCGCAATAGTTGACTTTGTTGGCAATTGGCTAGGTTGGAAGGGGAGCAGTCGCCTTTGCTGAGAACCTTTCGGCCCCCCCCCCCCCCTCCTCCCCCTCTAAACTTTGGCACTGCTATTGAGTTCAATTAGGATTGGTTTATTTGATTTGACCCGAAAAATTTCCATCTTTTGTTTCGTAGAAATGGCTCGTCCTCGCATTCTGTAGATAAATTTGCTTTCGTGTTTCTTCATTGTCCTTTATTGATGGTTGCCCCCTCCCCACCCCTCCCCCATTACTCTTTCTCCTCTAGCTGCTGTTCAAAAACCCTGCGCAAATAAATGTAGGAAAGATGCTTACATCCGTTTCATAAAGAGATTTCAATGCTTTCAGTATCTTACTACTTGTTTAGATTTGTTGCCTTTAAAGCAACACCATACCTATCAGAATATAAAATATGGTACTTCTTGAAGTCGCATTAATTACCGCTATTTTCGGCCATAGTTCCGATTGTGATATATTTCTAAATTGCATGTATCGATGTTGTGAATTTTCAGCTTGCGTTGGAGTGTCTACAGTCATCATTGGGGATCGACCTGAAGGCTGCTGAGGTTGAGGTCGCCGTTGTGACAAAGGACAACCGCAAATTCAGGTGTGCTGCTGAGAATTTTGTAAAATGCATCAACATATTAGCCTGAGTGCTCTTTTTTTAAAGGTGAAGTCAAGATCTGCTGTTCTATAATGCTTTTCATCGTTGTTCCATGGTGGTTATTATTGGAAGGATAGGTGTAAGGTTGTAGTGTTCCACCAAAACTCCAAATAGAGCGCGAGAACGTACCCGTTTCGTCGCCGAATGTCGCGGAATCAAAGGATCTGAATGAGGTGGGCGAGGAGGTATATACCCACTTCAGTATGATATTACTACCGAGTGGAACGGTGCATTGCCATCTATAATATGGCTTTTCAATACAAACAGTCTCTGAAATATAAGAATACTGATGAGATTTATTTGTTGTGAATGTTAAAGAAGCTTGTATTGTTTGAATAAGCTTAAAGGTTCTTCTCTCTTTATTTTAAGGGTAAAGGGTTCTCTCCCCTTATCTTAAAGGGACCATTTTTAAACAAAACATTAAAGGGACTTAGGCTGCTAAGTACGTATGACAGTGAGCAAAGATTTAATCTGTAGGTGGAAAGGTGTGAAATGTAAGCTGCCATAAGGCAATATAATTGCAGGAAATTGTCAAACGAAGAGGTGGATCAGCACCTGAATGCAATTGCTGAGAGGGACTGATAAAGTGATGGTTGTTTATGTGAATGCCTTTTTGTTGTATCACCGGTGATATTTATCTGCATAAACTCTTTGAAAAATGTTTCTGATAACGGCATTCGCATTGTTTGGTAATACGATGACAGCACCATCTCAGGTGGGTTACCTGGAAACGTTGATATGAATGTGTGATGTCTTATGTTATTTCTTGAGATAGATGAAATAGCGGGCGGTTAGCAAGTAAATTTCTTGAGGTGGGATGAGCTTGCTTTTATTTTTGTGAGCGCAGTTGAACGATGCATCAATTTCATGGAGTGTTTTCTCGCAGCGTTGATAGAAGACTTAGTGCTGATGCATAATTTGACGTAGAAATGTATTTCGCTTGTTAGATGCTTAGATGGTAACTGAACAACATAACGCTGAAGTGAGGGTGGAAAAGAATGGGGCTGAAACTAGGAGTTGGATAGTGGGATACAGAGCTTGCTGAGAAATGTCCCACATCCGCAGCTGGAAGTAGTAACCGTATGCAGCCTAATGTGAATGAAGACCACCAGGGAACAAGAAAAATTAGCTAGCGAAAGTGATGGTGGGGGGGGGGGGGGGTTGTTTGGGAAAGAGCAGGGGTAGAGAGGCTATGTTTTAGTTGGCCATTCTTGTTTTAATGAGCCGAGTTTACCTATTCTATTCGGAAAGTGAGGTTATAGTGGTACCGTCGCTAAAGATTTTTCTACAAGCGCACAGGGGGGGAGGGAATGTTGTGTATATACGTCATGATCTGTGCTTGAAAACTTGCCGATAAGCAGCAAATTGGAATGTTCTTTCGTAATTGGGCTGGAGTGATCCTTCGGGAAATGCCTCGAAGTTCTTTGTACTTCGAGATTTGTATGCCATAAATGGCATTTCATCTGTTATGCAAATCACACCAAGTGGCGATCCTTCGTCAGTCTTTACAATCGCGAGGTGTGTTTAGAACAAGGGAGCTGCGTGATGGGGACTGTTTTTGTGGGCAAAAGTCCGGTTGGACTTATGGTCATCGATAGCACCTTTCTTTGCCCACGTCGATTATAGCTACCTGCTGTTTGTTTAGTCGTGGTTATGAGAAAAGGTCATCGCCTTTTTGACCCTTAAAGCGCTTTCTAGTATATCAGGTCATAAATTTTAGTGACGAGTTAAGACGGTCCTTGCTTATAAGGCAGGTAATGCCTTTTTTCAATGCTGTCGTGTCGGTGTTGTTGCAGGCAATTGCCGATTGTGCAGTGGATAGATGAATCTTAAGGGGACGTAGTTTGAGGTGCAGAAATTCGAGAAGAACTTCGTGTCTTCCGATTGTTGGACACTCGGTGCTGTGAGCAATAAAATCTACTTAGCAATAAATGTGTTCATATGAGTTACTAAAATTGGTTGCTGAAAACTTATCGTAAATCAAGCAGATTTCCCTAGGCTTCCTGATGCATCTGTCCCATATTTTCAGCTCTCGCACCAAGGAATTAAACGAACGAACCAAACCTAATTTGAATACTTGATTTGAAAAGATTGCTATATGATCGTGATTATAGGCAACGATATCCCATATTTAATGGGTGAGCGCTAAATGACATATATATTGCAATACTCAAATTTATTTATTTATTTATTTATTTATTGATTTATTTGTTTATTTATTTATTTATTTCACTTCTCGAGGTGGGAAGACATACAGAAGTGTGTGAGTATGTTCAGATACAATGAGCGTTGAATTGATTTTAAGGTGAGAGTATAAACGAATGGCGGCGATCGCGAGACGTTTCTTCAGTTTAGCGTTACGCGATCTTGCCGATCAGGTAGATTCACTTTTATTTGATACTCTCTTCGAATTGATTTATCGACCGTTCAAGTCATTTAGGTTGATGAATTAATTATAGAAATCCTTTCCGATTTATTTATTTATGTATAAAAAAGATATTTTTATTTTTCATCGTACTGATTTTTATTATTTTTCTTATTATTCATTTCGTATTATTGGTTTTAATTAAAAGATTATTTCATCGTATTATTTATTGATTTTTTAATTAAAAGCGCTTTAAATGCTCATTAATTTCTAAAACAATTGAAGATGAATAAGCCATATTTGTGTTAGTGATTATATACTGATAGAGTTATGTACATAGAAAAAATGGCCTCGTTTCTGAGTTTTACTCCAATTTTTTGACCGGAAGTGTCGGCCGGAAGTGACAGGAAGTAGCAGGAAATAAGATGATTTGACATCGTCTTATTCAATGCGTTTTATGCATTTTAACTTCATATTAAGAAATAAGTGTACCGTATTTGTTCATTTATAAAACCCCTTCAAGGGTTGAGAATAATGCAATATGCCTCGCCACCTCATATTTTTTGATGGTCAGTTCGGTTTTCACATCGCCGTTGTTCTGTCATCTAGTTGCCTGGGAACACTGAATCATTGAATTGGTACGAGTAACTACATATGGTCTTTTTACAACCGCCTAGTTTGCCTATAATTTTAGAGTGGAAGAGAGTGGGGGGGGGGGGGGGGGGGGGGGGAAGGAAGGGGTATCCTAGAAGTGGTAATGAGGTGATTCTTGAAAAAGATGTTGAGGTTTTGAGGGAAATAACTGATATCCTGTTTGGTCTATTTGGAAAATAAGGTCTAGTATGAATTTTACAATTAAGTGCTTTTAATATGATCTAGCTTTACGATGAAGCTATCTAATAACCGCATTAAAGTGCGGTTGGTTTTCAGTGAGATGAGGATTGATGAGGTCACTCTAATCTTTGTCGGCTAAATCTTCCACACTTCAATTTTGCTTAATTCAGGATCGGACTTTCCTGTCGTTATTTATTTATATATTTTTTAGTAATGACGGTCAGGTAATCTTACTTTGCAGTTGGAGGGGTGGATTCATAGAAAACTGCAATCGCTTCCTAAATCATTGAATTTTTACTTTAATTTAGCGAGTTTGATTTATTGCGTTCTTTAAAGTACGCGTTGCCAGTAAAAGGTATAACCGGGAGTATATTAACACGAACGAATGCACGCAGAACACGACATTTGGAACAGGCTGCTGTTGAGGCAATCAATATTGCTCCACACGATAATGTTTTGGAGATTGGTTATGGCAGAGGAGATGGTTAGTGAGTTATTTCTTATTGATATATATGCCATAATAACTTCATGTGAATCGTAGAAAAGGTGGAGATGAATAGCTGATGAAAATAGTAGTATTCCATAGTAAACACGGGTAGAGGTGATGAGATAAATAGTGCTTGCTTGTCCGATCAGCTGCATCGATTACCTTCTTACCACCCACGAAGTAGTGGTTATGTGAAGCGTAGATAATCTCGGTTGATGTATTCTGTGCTCTGGTTATATTATAGTAGGTAATGGTCACTTTCCAAGAAATGCTAGGAAGGGCTAAAGAATAAATGCAGCGAATATTTCTTGTCCATGTCCTGTTTTGAGCCGTGTACGTGATTTTTGAATGAATTATCGAAAGATTTGAGGTCACTGCTGGTGCGATTATATTGTCAGCTGGTCAGTTGGTTGGTCGTTTGACAGCACTTTTGAAATATTTCATCTAAAGGTTATTTCTTCGAAAAGTTGGCCCTAATAAATAATTGAAGCTACTCACATGTTGGTGCTTTGTGTTGTGATATCGATGAAAAAGCTAGCAATTACTTGATTTATAGTACAGGCATCGGCTTCGCATACGAAAGAGTTCGACGTGGTGAGGGAATCGTTTTCGGAATCGACCGATCGTCGTATATGGAGGAGGTGGTACGGAAGAGGTTTTGTGTAGAGATTGCTGAAGAGGGACGAATTCGACTTGATCAAGTAATATTTTGTTTATCTTATTGCTGTAGAACTTTAATCTTTAATGTTTATGGGCATCGGTATAGCTCTCATGTAATATGTATGNCCCCCCCCCCCCCCCCTCCCCCCTCGCTTTCCATCCTGCACTGTTTGTTATTCTGTTCTCTCATTTTTCGGAGACTTTGGTGTGCTTCTCAGTCTTGGATTCCGATTTTGGTTTTAAATTCGAGGTTAACGTGGTTGCAGGCATGTTTTTGAAAAACATATGAATGAGTAATCAGACTTACTAGGGATGCAGCGACCAAGACCTTAACTCACTGAATGATTTTCAATATACCCCATCTTCGTTCTTATGGTCTTCCGCAGTCTTTTGAAGTTCCCACTTGCTGAATTCCATATTCCTGGTTGTGCGGTTTGAAACAGTACCAACACCAGAGTTGGTCACCAGAGTTGTTGTACACCAGAGTTGGTCAGCTTTGACTCGTCTGCTTCTAAATGATCTGAAGAGTGAAATATTTAGTTGCTGTGAGTGTTTGGTTAATTTGGTTGAATCCAAGAATTGATTGGTTACAGATTCGTTACGGAAGAAAAGTCTTACCCATTATTATGCATAATTGCTCATTACGATCCGAAGATAGGAATAAGGCTAGATGGAAGGATGTTACCTGATACCTGCATGAGCGTCTTCCCGTGATTTCTGGATCATTTTAGCATTTGGATAGCTTATAATAGGTGGAAAGGGTTGCTGATTGCACAAAGAAGGTCGCATTGTGTGTTTTCGCAACCATTTGAATTCATCGATCATGACATTAAAAGAATGTCAGTGAAATGCTCAATTTTATTCATGTTATTTTATTTTATCAATTCATAGTTATTTCCAATTTCGATATTTATAGGCAATCGATCTAAGCAATTTGCCATATCCTTCGGATTTCTTCGCAGGAATCTTTCATGTGGATTCGTATTATTTTTGGGGTAATCGAATTCGTGATATTTGTTGGGATTTATATCGTGTTCTCAAACCAGGAGGTATTCTCGTATGTGCAATGCAACTTAGCAGGTGATCTTCCCCACTTATATATTTTGAATTGGGCGCATGATCGATTCCCTTCACTCTCCACCCCCCCCCCCCCCTCCTCCCTCCCCTCAACTCTTCGTAGTGTCTTTCTCAAAGTTCTGGTTCGTTTCCTTTCCTCTTAGCGCATTCATCTATAAAGAGGATGATTGTCCAGTGTTTGATAGTTACACAATTTGCCAAAGGGATGCTTGATGGGGTAGTAATGAAACGAACGTGTAAAACGGCGATCCGATCGGGCAAGCGATTATTATTTATCTGCTTGTTCTCTGTTTTGCTTTTAGGTGAGCTGTGTGCAGATTGTGGTGTTGTAAATTGCAACGTATCCACCAGCTTGTCCTCTTGACTTATCCGCCAACTTGACCTCTTGACTTATCCACCAACCATTTGAGCGTCATAAGCAACATGCCGTTCAGTTGAGGTTAGAGGTGTATACGAAGTAGCTGAATGCGCTACATGTCTGTTCATTTTGCATGAGAAAAGGAGGAAATTGTGGGGATTGATCGAAAAGGTCGTTCTTCAGGCTAAGAAAGTTGGAGAAGTGGAATCTCGTAAGCGATCGACTCTATAATCCGATGCGTTATTTGACTGTGCTTGAACCTGTTGGATTCGTTGATATCAAGGTTATCTAATTTTGCTAATTTCTTCTTACATTTTATTCAATAACCTCTTCCACTTCGCAGATGTCAAAATTATCTATTCTGGAAAGAAGCTTGGGATCGCATTTGATGTCGACAAAAAAGTCAGGAAGAACTTAATTGAAGTCGAAAAAAAATCAAGCTAGTAAGCAATCCCGTTCTCGATTTATACTTTGTGACATTATTGACACATGAAGTAGGTTTAATCAATCTCCATGAAGTCATGAGTTAAATCAGGTCCTGGTCGAGCCAAGTTGAAACCTGATCCAGTTGTTAGCCTCGAACATTGTACGTTATTCGATCTTCTCAGGCTGTATATGTGCTGTTCAGAAATGTTT
>JAARMF010001144.1:0-11767 GCA_022844705.1 Toxascaris leonina | reverse complement strand
GGGATTCACAAATTGCAAGGGTTTTCTTGAGAAATTGAATTTCACTGTCGTCGTTTGAAAATTGAGCTGTTGATTGTCGAACGAGATGATAGCTTTCTTTCTGATGCATTATGATTGATAATTGGCACATTTTTTGATGTTCTTTCATAACTCTTGTAACGTTTCAAATTGCCCATGGGCATAATTTGTTGAGTGATGGCCGTGGTTTTGCCATTACTGACAAGCACTAGTCTCTGAGAATATGAATTATTTTGATGTTATAATTGAGATTGGAAGCGGAGATGGGAGATGGGAGTGAAGGGAGTGATACAATTATATTGAGACTAATCTCCATCCAGCCATCCCTCTCTTCGTTCTCCACTTACGATTTCCTTTTTTATTTTGTATTTATAGCTGAGAGCATTTATAGCGTTTATAAAACTGTTGACATTTCTTTGATTATTATGGATGTTGTATTATTATTCTGGATTATATTGCTAAGCAGTGCTCGGGAAGTGAAGTCATTATCACTCTGTCAGCAAATATTACTTGCTTGAAGCGTTTCACTGTTAAGAGCAGTACAACATATCGGTTTTGTTTGACGCACTTGTATGGGTCACCGACCCGAAGTGATTTTGGACTTGATTGTGGAATGCATAATAATATATTTTGCCGTTCTAGAATATGTAAGGACATACCATAATCTATATTGCTTCATTACAACTCTCTAGGAATCTATGAGTCCTTAAAGGGAATTTGACTGGAAAGGGTGAGGGGAGGGGTACATGAGACAGCCAGACTAAGCGTTTGTAGTGTTCGAATAGGCGATCTCTAGAGGTGGGGATTATGGACACATTTATTAAATAAATCTTAGTAAGTTAATAGGCATTGACAGGTAGGTGAAGGTATGATTCAAAAAGGTGGCCAGCGAATGGTGCTGGATATAAAGGTGACTGGGTTACTGAAGGGTTGGCTGACGGATCATACGTTCTGTGAGTGATCTGTCCTCCATCATGTGCCGTTCCCTCATGAAGATTCCGTTACGGTGCAGGTAACGTCGATTACACGCACGCTACTTTTCAAGGTTCAACCAAAAAGAATATGTTGCCGGACATGATTGGTACTGTGGAGGTCATGTGAGACAATATGGAGGCAGTTGAGTTTGTTATTAGTGACACTTCGACAAGAGAGAATGATTTCTTCACCTGACCCGAAGTCATCTAGGCTTTCCGAGTAGGTTTCGTTTTTGTGATCTTCAAAGCATTGTCTTTAGCCATCGCAACGAAAGCTTATTCATAGAGAAGCGGTTGAAGCCTGAATGAAAGATGCGTCGAATCGGTTTTTTGCTGCAATTCACTCGACACAAACATTTCTTCATAACAACGCCAATATTCTATGCAAATGCTCGTAAGACTTTATTTTATTACTTCCGGGGGTTCCTTGATGGATTTTGTTTACGTATATTTAAATGCTACAAAAAATGAAGGATTTTCTGGATATTTTAAATTGCAAACCTTTCAATATAAAGGAGATTTGAGTTGAAAGAAAATTCGCACCAATTAATTACTCCCATAGAGTTGCACTGAGCCCGTGAAATCTAGTAAGGTTGCTGTTGACGCGTAAATTTAGCCTATTTAGGTGGTCTGAAATAACTTAAATGAGTCTGATTAGAATCGTAGCCAAATCAGCTACCACAATTGCCATCTGTATAACCAATGAACTCGGACTTTAATGAGTAACGGTAGTTTTTATACATTCAGATATGGATAAGGATAAATCCTTCCCTAAAAGTGGGTCTTTCTAGGGGGAGGAGGGGGAAGAGGGGACGGATGAGGGAGGGAGGCGGAAGGGGAAAGAAGTGGTAAGTAGGGCTGTTCGTTTATTTTGGCTGAGCTGGATGCATTTGTAGCGCCTCATATCGGTCATTTATATTCGGCTGTAATCGCGGATGCGACCTACCGTTGGAATCAACTGAAAAAAGCATCGGCTACTGATGATGCGTCGTGCTCGTTGTTCAGTACCGGAACCGATGAGCATGGTATAAAGGTTGGACAACGTTTATTCATTCCTTATTTGTTATTTGTTACTTTTTTTAGGTTCTATTTTACGTATGGAGTAGCTGGAAGATGAATACAGTAGCGGTTGAGTGTTAAGCCTGAGACGTTGACATGCGCTTGCTAAGCTGCATCACCGGATGTCATTTCATCACTTATGTCAGATTATAGATGCCTACTATTCTGATTCCTCTTGATGGTTTTTTAATCTTTCGCTCGTGAATAATCACGACGTCTTTTTCTAAAACATACCGGTCTTCTTTGTGTGTTTCTTCGGTTTTCCTTCCGGTCTTAGGCAAATGTTGCCCTACTTGCGGCAGTTAGCAGTGAAAAAACTCAATGGGCGTTTATTTGAAACCATATTAATTGTGGGATTTTGGTTAGCGAGGCAATAGGTGATCGACTTGATCGGTTGAATGCTAGTCCATTTTGCAAATAGTTGATTGATGTGATAGTCATGAAGTGAAGTGAAATTTAGATTCAAAAAGCGGCGCAAGTGGCAGGTATTCAGCCGAGGATATTCTGTGATGACATCAATGCTTCATTCAGAAAGCTATTTGAGAAGTTTAATATACAGCCGACTGATTTTATACGCACTTCCGAGTTGAGACACCAACGTGTTGTGGCGGACGTATGGGTATGTGCTGGCTTTCTACATTGGCTTTGCTACCTTCCTCTACACTTGTATTACCCGTATAAAACTTATCCTTGGGCTGTGGTTTAAGCCTTCTTTTTTTGTGCACATCCTCTCACGCTATAGCTGCCCCAGACCGGACATTTTCACAATTAGGCTCCTAGTGACCATCCAGTTAAAATTTTTTCAGGAAAGAGATGGAGCGGTGCTCATTCCGGATGAGATGAAATATCCAATCCAAAAACTGTAAGAGAAAATAAGCCAATTCTTCAAGTTTCACTGAGTGGTCGGACTCGTTATCTGACATAGATTCTTAACACCATGTTCACGCTGGATACATTCGTTCTAGTTTGAGCTAATACGATCGCGATCGATTGCAAGCCGATCGCATTTAAATGGGATATTTATGTATTTGGCTCAACTCGATCCCTTTTTGCTATTTATTTCTAATTCTTCGTTAGATGTATACGCATTGTCTAGCTGCAGCTAAATACCTTAGCATATTCTTTATTCATTGCGTATATCGCTGTGATTGAGAGAAGTGAGCGAATAGGGAGATTATTTTGTGATTTATAGATGCGATTGAGTGGGCGAGGTTTTATAAAGAAGGCAAAATATTCTGGATGGTATTCAACAATGGATGAATGCTTTTATTCGCAACAAGATGTGGAAGAAATTAGCGTGAACGGTGCAAAGAAGAAGGTAGAACGATGCGTATTTTTTTAGAGATGATTGCTAGGCAATTGTAGAGCATTTATGAGTGCAATTGATGCACTAGCTAATTAGGATTCCATTCAAAAGGAATAAATCTCGTGTCAATTTTGTTTTGCATTTTTGCTTCCTTTTTTTTTCTCTGAGTTCTTTAGCTTCTTGCGCTCAAATGACTTTGATTGATATCGAGAATGCTTCACCCTTTCATGACATTGTTTGTGGTTGTTGTCTTCGTTATTCCCGTTTTCGTGACGAGATCAGTCGACAATTGCTTTAAAGTTGGCCTCAAATATTTTCACACATTATCCTCTGCTATTCTCAAAACCTGTTATAAGTTTTTTTCTGTGGTCGACACAAATTCCATCGTTTGCGTGGGTATTCGCTGTAGTTCAGTTCTGCGTCCATCATCATATCTCTATTGTCCCAGAAGCTGCGAATAACAGTCGTCTACCTACAGGCGATTTGCGTATCGTTTATTCTGAAAGGAGGTCTCAGTGGTAGTAAGTTTGTTGTGGTTTTCGGAGGAGTTTTCACTACCTCGCTGCCGTATGTGCGTTCTAGTACCCTACGGTTGTTGTAGATTTGCAAGTCAACTCGATCGCCAGTGGATTGGGTTGAAGAAGATAATTATGTGTTCGAAATATCGCAGTTCTATGAGCCGATACGTCGTTGGCTTCTTGAGAATGGTGAGTATTTATAGTGCGCTAATAATGACGTATAATCTTTTTTATACGTGCGTGAGCTTTTTACCTTGTTTTAGAAGACTCGGAAAAACCCTCGGAATGTTGTCCCGGAATTTATAAGAAGGAGAGTGGGCGAGATGCGAAAGACACTTGAGACACGTACAGCTATTGGTAACAATTTGCAGACGATAGTTTGAATACCACTTCCACTATCAGTAAGTTGTTGTGCAGGGGATGGAGGTGATTACTAATAAGCATGTACTCCAAACGATCGTCCGATATGTCGACTGGACTGCATTCTTTCGAAAAGAGATGGCGCTTTCCGGAAATGTGGCATTCCATTCCTTTCCCGGAAAGATGCTCTTTTTTCTCGACTTTTTTGTAATTGGTGCAGGTAAAATACAGCAGCCAGTGTTCAACTCGTTTAAACGACAGCATTGGCGTCACTTGTAGAGTGGGATTCTTTCTTTATGAAGGCATTTGCAGATGTTATCCATCCGAAACATTATTTACCGATAGCGTTACAATATCTTGATTTCGAGGAGACTCTCTCGATTTCAAGGGATCGAAAACGTCTCGAATGGGGTATAGCCGTACCGCACGACCATACTCAAACGGTTCGTTGGTCTTTTTATTGCTTTGGGAATAAATTAAAATACTTCTAATGTATTTTGGTAGTGTAATTATAGTAGGGCTTTCTGTTTTAAATTCACATTAAATTGTTTTCTCAATAAATATATAGATTACGGCATTTCTTTTATTGGCTTTATTTTGCATCTTATCACCTAAAGAAGCAATTTCATCCATTTGGCGTTCGCGTTCAGCACAGATCAATTTCTCTTTCGCATCGTTTTTCTTCCATATGTGCAATGATTGAGAAATATTGCAAAATCACATTTCCTGAGAACATAAGATAGAGAATGCATATCATGGTTTCAAATTGGCCCAGGGCAATCTCCTCATCCGTCCCTTCCTCTATCCTCGTCTTCCGCCTGTTTCCGTAAGGTTGTTTGGAATCTTTGGAACAATTGCGTTATTTTAAGAATGAGTGCTATCATTTTAACATATTTTCACTCATATTTTGAAGCGAGGAAGAGAAAGACAGGAGGGACTGCTAAGGAGACGGTGCGAGGGAGAAAGAGGTGGTCGTTTTAGTGATAATGTTGGATTGATGTGATGCAGGTGGAATCATCCTTCGTTAGATTTCTATGATCTCATGCCCCATTCATTTTTTGCTCGTGTCATATTACCTTCTTTAGGTGGCAAATTCACAAAGTTTAGGAAATGAAGGGTTCTTTTGGGATGTAAGATCTCTTTGAGAACTGCAACAGCGGATTGATGTTGCTGTTAATCCGTGTTATCAATATCATTCGATCCGTTGACAGTCGGCCCACAGACATTCTTCAATGACCCTAGTCTGTCATCATAAACAACGCTTTTTCCCCCTCCTCAAATGTTCTTACCCCGCTAGATTATACCACCCTCGCGGTCCTTACTGCACGCTTGGATATGATTCAGACGCATATTTGCAGATATACGTGTGGATGGATGCGTTAATGAACTATCTTACAGTGTGCGGATTCCCTAACTCGCATCACGAATACTGGCCCCCAACGTGGCAGGTTATCGGCAAGGACATTTTGAAGTATGATCCAGTTATGTTCCCATCCATCGCTATCCAATCGTAATTTTGAACTAGCTTTGATACGTTCAATTCTTAGGTGTTCGCTGAAAGTGGCTGGCATTCCTTTTGCCTTCTTCCTCCTCCCTCCTCCATCCTTCGAATCGGAGGGAAGGAAAGGAGGATTGCCTCGTGAGTGATGCAGTTTTAGCTGACCAGAATAATCGTTCGTAAGAATTTTTCACAAAAGACCCAAATTGAGCGCATCGTTTCATTCAGTGATTGGAATCTGTTATTCTATGGTGTTCGAATTGTTGCAAAATAGTGACTGTCTTTCAGAGGTGTGTTTACAAGGAGTACTGGAACTTGTTTCACTCTAGGAGTATTCAGAAATTCAACTCTTGAGTCCATCTTTCCTGCGTTGTTGTGTGTTTCTAAGTTCTTCGTCGTTACGTTAATGTTCATGCACATTAATGTTGTAAGATTTCATGCAGTCTTCTGGCCAGCATTCCTCATGGCCGCCGAGTTACCGCTACCTCAAAAGTTGTTCGTGCACGGGCACTGGCTTGTCGATGGTGTCAAGGTGTGAATTTAAGCCTTTGATAGTTTAAAAGAACAGCAGCTTCATCACGCCAAAGTGAACGGAGAAGTTGAGTCAATTCTCGCACTGAGAGGGGCGGAGGTTTTTGCTAGATAGTTCTTGGAAAGTTTTTGTTTTTCCTGACTCTCAAAATCTGTCCGAAAATCCTGTGGGGTGAAGGGGGAGATTGGAGGAGAATCGGCAATGCGCACGCTCATCGATACACATATATATAGGAAACGCCTTTCCCTGTGGTCATACAAGGTGGACGTGCTCAGTATCTAACGCAGGGCGATGTGAATGTTACATGAATGCATGAGAATCACTGAAGATATGTTGCACTTTCCATCGCTTCCCTCCATTAACGGAACTCTTAATTGCGATAATCCTGGATTTGATGACAGTGAAAAGTTGGCAGATTTACTTTGATGAGCAAATTTCCATATGTGTTGAGAAAGGAGAAGAAATAAAGAGGAGAAAGGTCAACCGCCCGAAGGTAGTTTCTATCTTGATGATAAGGACAGAGGCAGAGACGATCGGAAAGATGCTGTTATATAACGTATTATATCATTCGTTTGTCAATTTCATCTTCATTCAAACTCGATTTTATTTGTCTTTCTTTTCTGCAGACACACCTCAGACATGATTGTATTGTTGCAGATGTCGAAGAGTGTCGGCAACATTGTGGATCCATTTGTCGCAGCACAGACATTGACAGTTGATGGACTGAGGTATTTTCTGCTTCGACAGGGTACACCACAAGACGATGGAAGTGAGCAATCTTTTGCGTTTCATATTTCTTGCCACTTATTTTATATGTTTGACGTCATGAGATAGTGATGAAGTGAGTTGAGGATTGAAGTTGTGCAAATGCGTATAAGTGTCAACAGATCCAAGCTGAAGCACGTAAAAGTATCAGCGGATCCACGTCAAAGTACATATAAGTATCGGTGGCTCCACGTCCATGAAGGAGAAAGTTTTTTTCAGAAATCCCCGTAATTTAACAGTTAGTTTTAGAAAATGAGGGGGTTTTCGTTGCATTCAACAGATACGGTCACGGTCATGCTGGGGCTTGCGACCAACCGCACGCTATTTGATTCCCACTATTACCATGATGCATCGAGTGTGGCCTGTTTAGTTTAATAGTCTCTCTAATTGCAGATTTCACGATGGTTAAAGCGGTGAACGTGGTGAACGCGGAATTGGTCAACAGTCTAGGAAATCTACTACAAAGAGCATGTATCGAAAAGCTGAATCCCGAACAGATTTATCCTTCATTCAGCGAAGAGATTATGCGAAACGAATTCGCTGACCTTGGCGTGCCACTTGTTGAGAGTCTCAATAATCTACGTGGTATCTATATTCGTTTTCGTTGCTATGAATATGGCGCTTATGAATTCTAAGTTCAAATCCCCTCGAGATCAAAACCCAACAGTTTTTTTTTTGTTTCAATGGTGCAGTCTATCTTTTACTATCAATTCATATTATTTATTACTTTCATATAGAACTGGATGTAAAAACGCATTCAGCAGAAAGTTCATTGCCAGTTCGAACATAAAGACAACAATAGCAGGCGTCTGCTGAAACGCATCAACGGAATGTTCTCCAGAAATAATGCATTCGCATAAATGACGCTTCGAATCGCTGTGGTTATTGATATTAGCTAGGAAGTGAGTTATTCTAGTAGCGGACACTTACGGGAGTGGAAGTGGAAAAGTGGAGGAAGGTTTCTATGCCCAATTGCCTGCCTATTATGCCACCGTCGTATGGAAGCGTTCTATTAGAGGGTACTTATCACATTAATATTGCTGTATTTCTGCTCACTTCGCAGGTATGGAAAATTTGATACGCAACCCGAAAGCAGGATCCACAAAAGAGTCATTATAGGTTTAGGTGATGGGGAACGTTCGATAGGTCATATTCCACTCTCTATAAGTAAATGTTTTATAGCACCCACAACTTTCCAAGTGAGATACATATTTGTGGCGAGCTTATGCGATCCACAAATTTTCATGTGGATGGCAAGAAGGCATGTGTCCAAAGAAACTCCATATTCCCATCGTAGACGTATTGTTGCAACGCAAACTCGCTTGCCTGTCCAGTTTGGCCATACCTCGATCCATCCTTGTGGTCGTCCCGTGCAGGACCACCGCCACCCCGCCCTCCTTCTCTTTTGCTGGTCGAAAGTCATTTAGCCATGCCACATCAACAAAAAGTCGTCGAAAAAAGCTGCTTTCTTTTCAGTGAAGTGCACGGAGCATTTCGATGGTATAATGATCTACAAAGCATTAGAAGAGATAAGTGCTGTTGTGCGCCAGGCAAACGCTTTCTTTCAGTTTTACGAGCCGTGGAAGCTTGTCAAGGGTGAACAGGTATCTACTGATACTTTGTTCATTGTCATTTTAAAATAGCTTCTTCTTTTGATAGGTGTGGCTTTTTTGATGGCTTCTAAATGGCTTCTAAAATGGCTTCTTTTGATAGCATCGAAGGTTCATTCTACTTTCGGTAACAAGTCCTATTGCTTCATCGATTTCTCATGGTCTTATACGCCCCGAAAAGTACAATTTTTGTCCCAACTGCGTTATTACCAGCTGCGCTATTTGAGGGGAAGTCAAAAAATTTTTAAGATGGGAAGGAGTATGTAAATGAATGCCCATTGTGCTTCGTTTGTTGCTTGTAAAGCATTCGGTCGGAAAAGAGCTAGGATTGGTGTGTTCGTTGTCGTTGACGAATTTATGATATCGCATGATACCTTTACATAATAAACAACATCGATGTCCATTCGAGGAGGAGGAAGGGGGGAGGGGGGTCGTGTAAAGCTGATTCTCAAGAACACCGTGCCATGTGCACATTGCGTATAGACATTTTTGGGCTTCTCTTCTTCAACGTTGAGAGGAGCCACGTCCCATTCCCGTCCTATATTATTCAAAAACTTGGAGAGCATAAGTAAGAGCTGTCTAAATATTCTTCACCTTCAAAAACTCTGACGAGTATATAATCGCGAAGGGTGGATGATATATCCGATACGTTTTGTGCATGTCTTTTATGACACCTTCCAAGCACTTTCTGTTTGGGGACAGACGGATGCGAATAGTGGATGCGATGGTGCTATGCCCTTTTCAGCTTTCGACGATCCTTTACGTTGTCTATGAGGCGGTGCGCATCTGCGGTGTCTTATTGCAACCGGTTGTGCCCGATTATGCGAATAAGCTACTCACAAGGTGCATCATAGTTTTCACTGATATCGTATAAGTTGTATATAAGCATCTATTGTGTTCATTAAGAGGTCGTTTTGTTTTTATTTCCCGTATTAACTAGGTTTCTTTCTTTACTTATCTCGATGAACTTTATTTGTAGTGGATGTTTGAGGCGTAAAAATGTGGGATGGGAAGAGGCAAGCATCGTTTATGGAAGAGATAGCCGACGAATTGTTTGAATTTTTCAGATTAGGAGTGGAGATAGATAAACGTGGTTTGGAGACGGCCATTTTCGATGATGGTTCTAATGTGATCCATAAGAGAAGGCGTCTGTCGACCACGCGGGAACCCGTCATGCGGCGTATCAAACTGATAAAAACGTGTAGTCAACAAGGCTGAAGGAGGCGTAAAGCTTGTCTGAGTAAGTGATGCTTTCTGTTTCGATGAAGATTAGTGAGTGTCTCTTAAAGACGACTAATTGAAGGTAAGAGCAAGAATTGCTCCTCGACAAAGTGCCGTTTATCTTTGGTTACTGCGCTGTGTTGTTCGAGGTGGGACAGGAGGAGTTCGTAAAGATCAGGAGTCATATAATGTAATTGCGCTCAATCGGGTTCATAAAGTTCTATCAGTTTATTTCGTATTTTGCAGCTTCAGGGGACTTCTAAGGCTTATTGATGGGATTTGATTGCTTTGCAATGGGGCCTGCCTGGCAGTGAATAAATTGACCTCCGCAATGACCGAAGTAGTAAGGCGAAGCACATCACCACACTTCTTTATCCCAGGCGTTCATTTAAGCTGTTGCTAAATTGTCATGGTGTTCCTAGTCGGTCAGTCGTATCGGCCGAAATACCGACAGAACTTATTTCAGTGCCCTTTACGCTTAACAAAGAACACTGCGGAGACTCCATCTACCAACAGACGTATTTTATTTTCGACTTCCAGAATATCGATTAGGATGAAATTTCAGGGGGGGGGGGGGTTGCCAGTCTTTTTACGGTTCTGGAAACAGTCCTTTTGCCCCACCCCTCCCCCGTCCCTTCTATGTCTACAACTTCGCTATCTCATGCTTTTCAAATTTTCGGAACGAAGGACGAATTCCTAGTACACTGTATGACTTCATTTAGTGTCGATAACGTTGTGATATTACGTTACATTCTTTACTTATTGCCTAAGGACGACAAGTTCTCATATCTTATTGCTGTTCAATAACGATATAGATTGCATAGAACGCTTTCCGAAAAAAAAAACTTATGACTATTTGAAACGTTTGAGAGAATATCTGTCACTTATTGCTTGAAATGTTCCAGTTCAGTGATTTTCTCATTAATTTGAATGTGAAATCTCTCCAGCAATTATTGAGAAGTAGTGCCATATAAATATCAGAGCTTCACAATAAGTAATGTGCTATAGTTCTGTCAAAAAAAAAATAGCAAAGCTTTTTACATCTGAAGACCACTGAACCCCGGAGAAGATCCTCTACGGGTCCCAATAACGGCTGTTTGTTACTGGTTATGGTCGTTTCGGCAAAAGAAGAGAGCCATTTCCTTTCGTTGCATGAGAATCTTCCGTCATTGAAACTTCTAAATAAGCGTTACTTCCTCATGATTGCTGTTGTCTTTTGGAGATGCTATCATTTGTTTTTTGTCGATGTTGTTGATATGTTGCTCGTTATATCGATCCGGTTTTAGGATAAACATTTCAAAACCTCGAGCAGTGTGTTCAGTAATTGATTGGTTGTAACCCATATGGAATTATATGAGGTCATATAGACGCAATGGAGTCAATATATGAGACCATGTAGACAAATTGAAAGCTTATGAGATTATTGTCTGAAGAGGCGAGCCTAAACTTTGCCATCAATTCTTGCAAATCACTTGCAAGCCGTTTTCCTCACCATTGTGGAACCATTTTTTTCCGATAAGGCTGCTAGACATTCGATGCGAAGTAGGTGTTTCTACTAGTGGCTGCATATTTATGACCTTTACAGAGATGATTTGCTGAAATGCCCACACCCAATATGAAAAACCCTTGCAATTGTGTCAGCCGTGGTCAACACACTTCGCTTATAGCAGTAAAAGGCGTGAAGGAGCCGCGCAGTACCTTCTGCTATTCAGCAGTTCCAGCCAATGAAAGACGCTAACTACGCTTAGTAGTGTTCATTCTTAAAACGCGGAACGCTCCCCGTCGGTAACCGTGTACCTTTTTTTCTTTCATTCTGTTCCCTCTCTTTCCTTCTATAACCAACGTTATAATTTAGTAATTTGGCTGTGAGTTGGCCCTCGCCAAACTTGATCACTTGATCACTTGA
>JAARMF010001143.1:32408-44193 GCA_022844705.1 Toxascaris leonina | reverse complement strand
GGGGGAGAGGAGAGAAGGCGGGAGGTGTTAGGCAGAATGTTAAAGTATTTCACGTATTTGCTCCAGAAAAGAAAATTGTGAAGTTAGCTAACAGGATATAAAAGTTGCCAAGCGTCAAATTGCCACTTAAATTGGTAGGGTAATGAAACTATAGAACAGAATGCCATATTCAATTGAACACAGAAGGCATCGCGAGCATCAACCTTCTGACGATGCCGAAACTGTTTGAAAATATGAACACTGATCGATGTTCTAGACTGGAATTTCGAATTTCAATCAGTATTTCTGATGTGCATGAATTCAATAGAAGTGCAAAAGAGTTTCATCATTGCTTTTTTTTTTTTTTAAACAACAAACTAAATCCAATTGGTTGACAAAAAATGAGCAAACATAAACATCATCATTACATCGATGCCTCTAATACATCGTTGCTATAAACACTAGTTAGAAGTAAGTATTTCAGCAAATCAGTTGAGATATATTTTTGGCGAAGCAGAAAATAGAAGAGGAATTCTTGTAGAAAAGAAATGCTCCATTCCGCCAAAAGTGCAATTACAAACGAACGTTGATAACATATCTGATGCACAAGCTACCAAAAATTTCGTAGACGTGGATTTTTGAGGAGCTGAATAACATGTAACAGACGAGCAATACGAGCGATAATGAAACATGAGCACTGAACAAATGCGGAACACAGTTGACTAAAGAGGCAATTGAAATCTCTTGGTCCACAATGTTAGGCATGATTTCAGGCAACCCGAAATCGACAAATAATTCTTTGAAGAATTCAACAAAGGCTGATTGCGCATTTATACAACAAATATCGCATAAGTGTGGTAACTACTATTGCCTATTATCTGATGCCATAGTTAAGTCCATCCTTTCTCCTTGTCGAACCAAAAAATGAATCGGTTTTTGAAAGCATAAATGTGCTTGCACAAGTTGAGAAGTGCTCTCTTGCGATATAATTTGAAGCATAAAAAAAATACTTTCATGCATGGATAGAGCAAATCTTCCAGCTTGTTTCAAGAATTCAGCAAGGTTTTTGCATGATTGAAATATTCCAAGAGAAGTGCTACTTGATCGTGAATAGAAACCTACATTGCTTAGCCTCTTAGTGTCAAGCTCTATAACGACTACTACATTAACACAAATGATAAGAAAATTTTTTTCAACGCACCGAGAATGGGATGCCCTGTTAATTCATAAATAAAAGCATTTTCAAGCATATTTTTTCAGAAGTATTGTAACTTGTACTTGTTGTGCTATAGAAATTTTACGAAAATGGGAGCGANAGAAGTATTGTAACTTGTACTTCTTGTGCTGTCTTGTGCGTGGCCCAGAGAACCTCTTAACTCACGTTTTGTGGCCGAATTTCTCGACCATTGCTATTGTGCTGCCCAACAATTTCGTCTACATCACAATGGGCTCCCTCTAGCAGATGGCATTCAAATAGTACGCGATGTTTACGGATGTATGCAACAGCATTCAAGACGAAGGCCGTAGCGAATGCTCTATTGGTCAGTGGTCGTTCAGTACTTAAATTTCTGAATAGCAAAATTATGAATAGCTATTCCAACATTTTACTGTTCAGTGCGCTCATCTTGGGTATGACCTCTCCGAAACCGTTGACAGTGTTCCAGAAATGGAGTGCTTTTGGCACCACTGCAGCCATTCACAGAGGCTAGGAATTATGTGACTGCAATTACAGAAAGGGAGTTCTCCACTCGCAAAATCCATCTGATTTGTTGGAGTGGAATAAATGCTTTTCAAAAGAAAAACAACCTCAATCTAACCAAGCAACCTTCACATCCTCTTGCTAGGCAACTTCCTCGAACCTTTTTAGCAGCTTTCTCAACTAGCATGAAAGTCTACCAAGGCTCAGTAGCAGTCACGACCTTTCAGCGGTACCTACAATACAGTGTAAGCACTCCAACCTTGGATTATCAGAGCGGATTCTTTCGAGCGTGTAGCGCCGAATAGTCCAGCAAACTATAGGTTTTGATACCTCACATTCTCATTAAATGTCTCCCATGCAAAAACAGGAATATTGATGGGTGTATGCAGCTCACGAAGTAACTTTGTATACCCTCTTTGGCGGTACTCCATTACCCCCACCAACCCCTTATGATATACGATGGAACGCCTTATGGCCTCTGTACACTTTAAATTACAGAAAATTTTCAGCTGCGGGCATTCGGTCAACCGCGTATGTCATAAATCACCTAATCGATTGGCTGCAAAGCCAACAGATGCTTGTCTCGTTCAATGTGAGACGCTCCTTCAGTGATCTCAATCATTCGAATTGCCGAACGTACATTATGACAATAACAATGTAAACTTGCTATGTTTAAGGATGAGCAAATTAAACACAAGTTCAATGCTAATCTCGCTTGTCTTTATTCGAGGCAGATTCACACATCAACAAAACATTCCTCTTGTGTAGGAGCCCTCCGTTTTTGGGACTTCTTTATGTTGGATTGCAATATTGTATATCACTCTAAAAACGTAAAAATGCCAATTGTAGGTCATTGTAGTTGCTTCAAGGTCTGCATTGAAGCAAAATACACTGCAGGCACTCAAATACGTACATATAACTTGACACTTCTTGGTATTAGTGTGCAAAAAGCCAATAAATACGTCGAGGCACTGATTATTATCTCTTTCATCTATTTCATATTCTGTCGAAGTCTTAACTATCCACTCACAGCCCGATATCTACACTGAAAATAGTTTCATTTATATTAGAAATCGCTCTGCACGAATAAAATTTGATTATCGATACGGGATTCAATCATAATCAAAAGCTAGCTGCACTAGCAGATCAGTGATTAACTCGTTCAACATATAAGTTTTCGACATTTGTTGTAAGACTTGATGAGTTAATACTCTTCTGAAAGTCTGATGAAAACAAACTTTTCAGAGCAAACCATAGTTCATTTTTGAATGTTTCGGCGTCATCAAGCAACCTACAGCTGCTTTTCGAATTTGACGTTCTTAGCACATCGTTAACTTTTGTTGGCTACTGTCTTCATTGAATCGAAATGTCAGTAAATAGAAGGTTGCTTGGCAATGCTTTCATCTTGCCCTGCCAATAAATATGCCGAGGTGCTTTCGTCTATTTCATATTCTTTCGTTAGGCGTTGGTGGTAGTGGCGGAGGGAGGAGAAGCAGTAGACAGCTACACATGGGCCTTGTCAATTGGATGTCGATGCTGTCATCGGTCCCAGGAACAGTGGGGAATAGTGAATTCCAGGCACTACTGAAGAAAGCACTGCAAGTATCACTTCCTCGGAAAACCCTGGACTTTGCGAATTATACACTGCATGCATCATAAAACGGTTTTTTCGTCAGAGATGGAGCTAGTGAACTCAATGGGTATAGGAGGAAATGAATATAAAATCTCGGTGGATTTTAAAAGCATATATCATTACA
The DNA here is from genome assembly GCA_022844705.1 of Toxascaris leonina. Taxonomy (NCBI): domain Eukaryota; kingdom Metazoa; phylum Nematoda; class Chromadorea; order Rhabditida; family Ascarididae; genus Toxascaris; species Toxascaris leonina. Next base: position 40,758 of record JAARMF010001143.1, on the reverse strand, counting down.
ATTACTGAGGGTTCTACATTCCTTGCACTTTTTCTTGTTGCTCCTTCATTTCACACCTTCCATAATTTGTGTAAATCTTTGGGAATCCGTCCACTTCGAACTCATAGATACCCTTGCAGATGGAAAACTTCAGTCATTGCGGTTGGCTATAAAATACATCGATTTTTCCATTGCAGTGTGTACGGCATGAATAACTTAGTGCCTTGTGCACCGGCACAACATTGTTTTCCTTTAAAGCAGAGTCAACCAATTAGCTGCAATTTGCTTGGGATATCAAGGAGAAGATGCGATGTTGGTCTATTGCGCGCAACTGTTTGGGTTGCAAAGAGATACAATCCTAACAGCTCTACGACACATCCAACTTTTAAGCCATTGTTGCACGAAGATATTGACACTGATCAACTGAACTGTGGAGCACCATGGATGATCAGCGTCAGCGGCGCCTCAACGGTCAGTTTCAGCTAATGAGACTGAAATTATTTTCAAACGCTTTTTACCGACTACAAAGTAAATTTGAAACAACTTCTCTCAATTGAAAAAACTTGTGTACACTCTTTTGTGAATTCAGAAATTTGTCTCTTGGAGAGATGCACAGATGCTTTTGAAATAAATGAATGAACTTTAAATTCCAACTTTAGCTTTAATGGCTATTGAGATGAAAGTGCCGTAGATGCGCAAATAAGCATACAGGGGCATGCTTACATACAGAAACGATATTGCCTTAATGCGCTTTGCAAATGCGAATATAAAAAGTGCTAGGAGTTTACAAGGTACTTTTGACTTTTGCCTTTGATTAGACCGCCTGATCGAAGAGAAAGAATTGAAAAGATTGACATCAAGCAAACCGTATAAGACGCGTTTTTGCTATACAAGCCGACGTTATGTAGCAGATGAATGAAGCGATCTTCATGGTCAGACAAATATATAAGCAGAGAATTTTGGAAGCATAGACTACACATGGGATAGTCGAAATGTTTAATAATATGGCAATAAGAAAATTGCGCATGTACGGCACTTTCATCTCCCCGAAATTTTCTCTATGTTCGGAACTGCGTAGTGGAAAGAAAAATTTTTATAAGGGTCGATATTGGCAGACATAATGCAACATATAAAATCATTATCGAAAACGATACTCACATATCGTCTATCAGATTAAAAGAGAGTTGCAAAACAAACATACTGAGAGTAGGGAAAAAGAAAAACCAATTCAGCGAAAACAGAAACAGCATATAACAACAGCTATTTGATCCCAGCGGTGGTAAATAGTAAACCAGTAGTCTTAAGGAACTTAGATTTATGCAAGTCACTCCATTAATAACTTCCTTCAGAAAACAGTTTTGCGAATCGCTGAAGGATGTGGACGTCGTACTTGAGCGTGTCTACGAGCAGTGATGAGGATGCGAAACTATGCTCCCACTTTTTTTGCCACCATTTTTTTGTTAACCTCCTCTCAACCAAATCGCCCTTCAAGAAGGCACCTGAACGTTTTCGTCTGGGTTACCTACTCTTTATTCTTTCCTCCATCGAGTCGTTTCCTATTGGTATTCCATCTCGGTCCAAATCATTTACGTACGGTACACTACCTATGCATAAAACGGGCTTGCCATCACCAGAAGCGTAACAGACCTACCGTATTTGAAATAAAGCGCACTTATCGAAGGTATGATATCTTTTAGGAATATAGCTTGGTGTATGGTAGCAATTAAAGGTCGTCAAGTAAGAAAGACTGCTACGACGATCGACGATGTCCGACGAGCCATAGAAAAAGCGATCGCAAGATTCTAAGTGAGGAAGGCTGAATAGGGAGACGCTCGATTAAGCACACAGAGCGATGTGCATTTTGTGAATTGTATCAATTGGTTGTTGCATGCCACCTGAACAACGGCTGAGAAAGTGCCATTGCTTTGGGAAGGTCGAATCCATCTCCCTTTGAGTGCTGCCGCTGCTTGAGCCTCACTCATTGCTAACCATCCTCAGCTACATCTTGAGCATTTCCTTCGCAATTGTCATCTTCGAGATGTCTGAGCAACACGTTGTGGTGATTCACTTTCCAATGATGGGCGAAGGGCTGTTATGATTAAAATTTGTTCAAGCAGCGCTTTATATTTTGCAACTAAAGTACAATGGAAAGGGAGCAACTCACCACTGAAGTTAATTATTCGGTTCCCCAATAGTACTAAGTTTAATCCATGAGGAGGCCATTTGGATTGAAAAAAGAGCAGCAAACATAATCTGGTCTCGAACACTCAAAAATCACATCCCTTTTTTCCAGTTGGCCCCTTCATATATCTGTCGCTCAGNACACTCAAAAATCACATCCCTTTTTTTCCAGTTGGCCCCTCCATATATCTGTCGCTCAACTGGTGCTGACATACTTGACCGCAAATGCACTGAAACAAGAATGATGTGATATGTGCATGTGGTTAAGGGTTAGCGGTCGCACACGGTTATGACGATTGCCACAGAAGCTGAAGTGCATGCCGGCGGCTTTTATCCGACGCTTGGAATGGTGTCGATAGCTGGCCTTCACAGCTCGGCTGGCTGCCAGACTTATCACAATATCGACACCGAAGGCATCCTGTTATATGGAAGCAAGCAGCTAACAAGTTATCACCCCTAATACGCTTAATAATATGACACCCTGGCGGTTAACATGTTCTGCTAGGCACCCTATTTGCTTACTGATGTACTCACGATGTGCGCCAAATGATAATTTTCTTCAAATGACGGTAGGTGTTTGTAATTTCACTGGACAGAAATAAACAATAAAATGAGTTATTTATAACAAGGGCGCAAAACTTTCTCCGAATTTGCCATTCAAACCAACGAATCCATCATTAGTGGTTTACTTAGCACTGCTACCAATCAAGTTTCCCCTACTTCTATTATTAAATCACTGTTTAATCAATATTTTATTCCTATCATATTAATAACATTATATGCAGGAATTTTTTGGACGAAAGAGAGCCATAGATTTCACTCAAAACAGTAAGCAGTAACTTTCTCCAAAAAATTGCAGAAATATATCTGATCTGAACGCATAAATAGTATTGGTTGGAGAAATGGCTCTACATCTGATTGTTGGTAATCCTGACCTGAACATTGCAGGACTCCTTCCCTTTGATTATCAGCGTTCTCTTTATTATGAGTAATAGGAATTTCTGCACTATTATATGGCTTTCTTCTGACCATTTCCTTTCAGATTTATTGATGCGCAGTCATACTTACATTTTCATAACGTTTTTTTCAAAACCTTCTATATGTCGGATTAAACGTATGGCACCTATTTCGATGCACTAAGTTTCGCAGACGGCCGCTAGATTGCTACTGCGCTCTACGAACAAAGTGAATATGGAGGTGGCTAACTTGGGGTTTCATGCGAAATGAATGCAAATAACTTACAAAGGCAAGTGTTCGATTTCAAGCTTTCCAACGTCTGGGATGAAGCACAACGATGCTCACTCATAATCTATGAGAGCCGAACTCCAAGAAAATAAGACAAGCGAGCAGGCGCGCAGAAGGCAGCAACCTTATCAAAATCTGTGAAATTTTCAAAGAATCGCAACTCAACTTGCACTAATAAAAATATACCTGTCATTCGTAAGTTCAGTAGATGCTTTACAGCGAATAATTTTTCGCATAAGCAGCACCTGCATTTTAGGTTTGCTATTCTATAACATTTTTTGATCTTCATACATATGTTGACAATTTGTTTTCGCAAATTGGTGGTGTCACTTACTCCACGTATATAATATTTGCCGATAAATTCGACTTTATCATTGCCAGCATTCTATCAGAATTGTTGTTCATGCGAATAACCACTTCCGATTGCTCCATGAATAGAAAACAAACAAACATCGGTGCATTGACCATTTGAAAATTTCGACTTATAGTTTCATCAAAGTTTCTAAGAAGCGGTTTCTTCAACAGCTAGGTGCATTGCCTATTTTTCAAGACATAGCAAAGCGGGCATAAGAATAACGTTTGAAACTACCCTCTGATGAAGCATTCCAGTAATGAAGGTGCCGCTTGATCTTTGCAGTGAATTCGCTTCCTCAATTCTCATAGCAGTAAACTTTATAACCCTCCTTAATTACTGCAAAAGTTAGAGATTTCTAAAACTTTTTCAGCATTGTGAAAATTCCGTGTTACTACTATCATGACATCACCCGCTTAGGAATAGAACCATGAATGGCAGCGCCCACAAGAAACGACAAGCTTTCGTTTAGCAAATCCGTTTCTCATAAGACCGGAAATCACCGTGCCATGGAATGTTATAAAAATTTGAACCGTGGATGAGAAAATTGAAGTTGTTCGACTTTCGTTCTTAATGCCTAACTTCTGTGGGATGGGTGATGCTCGGATCATACTAGACCTAGCATTCTTACTAAACTTGATGACAGTAGCTCACTGTGCATTTCGTCAACTTTAATCAGGCGCCGATTTGCCATATGCAGCTTGCGGTATATGCCAGTAGTTGAATAATGAATGTTACGTTGGAGAAAGCATTTCTTTGAAAGGAAGTTCTATCACCTGAAGAGTTTAAAATTTGGATCCTTCGAAAAACATGTTGACTTAGAAGGCAATAAAAAGGCGGGGTCATTGCAATAACAATGATTTTTAGAATGCAGCGCAGAAAAGGTGCGGTGCCCAAACCATATATTACCTTCAGTTGTTGCGGTAGACCTCAATGAAATTCTACGACCAATAATAGTGTTACGCATCGCACATCACCTCTCAGTGAAATTCAAAACGCACTATGCCAAATATAACAGCTCTGAATAAATCAGAGGAAAATTTTCGCACGATGAAACAATTTATTCAGCAATTTTCGTCAAACTTTTCAAATAAAATAGTCTATGAAGGGAGGGAAGAAGGGGGATGTTTAAAACGAAATAAGGAGGAAAGAACTGGTGATGTTATCAGTAGTTGCCATTTAACATCGCAAAAATTTTCTTCTTGGCGTCACTCGAGAATCGTCTCGCAGACTGACTTCTAGACCTCAGCATTTCCGCTTGGAGGCGCACTTGTTTGTGAAGTGGGTACCTACTGAACGAGATCCACTGCTGACCAGTGTGCGAGCATAAAGTCGTATTGTGATGCCCTCTGCGAAGCTGACATAACAACTCAAAGCGACACTTCCTTTCGCATGAGTAGTCGTCACGGCGCATGCTATTCCTTCAAAAGGAGTGTGAAACAGCAAAGGTGTCAGTGATAGCACCAGATATGGCTTAAAATGGAGTTTGAAATCGCTATCATCGACTGTTTTAAAAATCAGATCTATGCNATATGGCTTAAAATGGATACAAATATCTGCGGCAAGGAGCGGCATAAACTGATGAAAACTGCCGGTAGTAAAAAATGCTTGCCAATTTCTGGCTATGTTCGCAAACGGCTTTCGAATCAATGTATAGTTCTACGTTTTCATAAGGAGTTACTTTGTCAGACATGACAACTTGGTAGAAGATTCCCGCTGGAAGAGCGTGCAGGAAACTAGTCACCACCCATATCGTCTGCGAAGATCATCACTGTACGCTTGTATTTGTGGCCACGCCTGCCAGACGCCTATTCGCAAAACGAATTTCAAAGCAATAATAGTTCTATATCTTCATCCAAAACGTTGGTTTGAGAGATGTAAAAACCTGGTGAAAAATGCCAGTAAAAAAGCAAAGTGAAGGTGACAAAACACTACTCACTCACACAAGCCAACCAAGAAAAAAACGACGCTCGCGAGCTGCGAGAAACAAGTAGGCGAACTTTAAATCGAAAGCATTGAAATTTTGCACATTTCCACGTTTTGAGCAATCCGTTCCATATTTCGTATATATTTTTTGTTCCGGATCGGTAGTTTGGTACTTTGTAGAATGACGGTCGCAAAGTGTCAACAGAAATTAGCAAATCTTTTCTGCTACGGCGGCATTTACCGTTTTCTCGAACGGTCAACAAGCTCTTACTCAAGGTGTGAATAATAAGGATTCCTTGTTCAGGAAGCTATGTGTTGTAATACAAAGAGTAACAAATCGAACTTGAGGAATGTGTTGAAGACTGTCGACTCCAAATCGATTCGATTAATGAGTTGATTGAAACTCGATGGACTCAGATCTGGTAAATTATATTCAGCCTGAAAAATTAATCATCTATTATCTTTTGAGCAAGATCTCATCAAGTTCTATGAACAGTGAGCATTTCTTTGCAAGAATGGTGAGCAATTGCAAATAGCACGACCAAATAAAAAAACCCTTATGGTATAACAGATAAGAAGAGTGCGCATTCGAAGATGATTGACTCAAAAGGGAGCAAAGTTAGTCCTTGCACCCTTTTGAGTTATAGATAAACTGCAGCATCAGGGGAGGTAAACGAGTGTAGCATAAAGCCTCCCCAAAAATATGCGGTGAATGGTAACATGAACATTGCAAGTATACTAAATCCAGAACGGCTAATATATCCACTTTTTTCTTAAAACTTCGTTTTTTTTTATCCTGTCAGCTTCATTTCCATTTTTAAGCAAGAAAAAACAAAATTTTCATCGTGAAATAATCTATGCCCCTCAATATTTATTTGATAACTATTTAGTTAAGCTTCCACTGACATAGGCATGATCGTGTGGCACTATTTTCCTAAAAACAATAACACGTTTTTGCGTTCTCATTTCTGCATCATCTATGAAAGTAGTAGACCAGCAGCGAGGGTTGTTTGAACACCTGCTAATGAATAAACGGAAAAAGGCGTGCAGTCCCACCCCGTCCCAAGTCCACATTCCGTCTAGCAGCAATTCCTGGCGACCATCACAGGTTCAAAAGCTGCGCAGTCATATCAGCTAAAGGATGATTCTGAGATGATCAACATTTCAAAAAGTATTTCCCACTGTAAGCTCAGAAAGAACATGTCAACATAACTTCGAGATAGATGAACGAGGCCAGGGCCTTCGCTGAATTTGGAAATGACCATTCAAAGCCAAAAAGTAACTAAGCAGGCGAAAACTAGCGATACCTTGGCGGAATACAGCAACTCCCATTCAGGATCATCTTTCATGTTCGTTTTTGATAGGTTCAGAAAATAAGTGGTATAGTCGATGACGCGCTGCAAATTGAACGATTCACAATTCGATTAGAGTTATACTCACAGAGATAATAAATAACATTTTACGATAAGGTTTCACGTGGAGAGGAACAACACATTACGTTTGTTGAGAGGCTCACTTGCTGAACTCCACTGGTCTACAGAACACAGAACTATTAATCATGTTTTCAAGTGGAACTAGGAGACAAAGGTGTGACCATCTTCGGAGCATAACTAGAAGATTGATAATGCCATAAGCGTCACTAGACAAGGTATAGTTCGATTCAAAAAAAAAAATGAGTGGCGTAGGACTAGCAATACTGAGAGAGCAATACTAGCAGCACTTTTTTGTAAAAGACTAGGATTAGATCGGTGTTTGCATGAGTCGAAGAGTAGGATAAGAATTAGCTTTCGTAAAGTCCAATAGTATAGTAAAACTCAATTTTTTGCGAGTTGCTGAATGAACGTTTTTAGCGTGTGTGCAGAATTTTGGTTTGATAAACGTGTGCTGCATAAACAGCTTGAACTACAAATTCTCGTATCATTGGAGCTCTTTGTGAATGGCGCAATCCTTACGTATTTTATGCCAGGTTCAATTTCATATATTCGAAATGCTGGATTGAGATCGGAAAATGTTGTGACGCTTGGTGACGAAAATAGCACATTAGTGGGCATCGATGAGTCGTCATTCATATTTTCATAGAAAACTGTGAAACTGTCGATATGTATATGGCCAAAGAATTGAGCTTTGATCGTATTCGAAAACCTGAAATTCGCAAGAGGCTAGATTCTAGCCGAAGTATTGCCAATCCATATAGTACTTGACCTCTAGCAGAAAAAAAGTTTATTTTTCAAAGCCTCCTTTGATATGTCTCNNNATATGTCTCTGAACGAGGGATTATTCACACCTACTTTGAGGACTTTTTTTTTTGCACGGAAAGTCGTGAAGCATGACAGTGTGCTAGCAACGTGAAGCGTTTGCCGTCGAAGCCAGGCCGAAGATGGGGCTTAGCAATTCAACTTACCAATAAGTTCATCGTTTAGTCGAAGGAAATGAATTACAACAAATAATTTTCTCCTCGGAAACACCAAACTTATCCGGCAATTCTTCAAGATATTGCGAAATTTGCCCATCCGGCCATTTCACCTCAAGCAGCTGTTGCGGAAAAGGGAGGTTTCGGCTTTATTTTATATTAGAATTGGGCTGTCATGAATATCTTAAACATCGCATCTCACGCTTTCACGCTGCCTAAATCTTCATCTTTTCGTATTTTCAAACCCTACCCTTATC
>JAARMF010001143.1:0-32045 GCA_022844705.1 Toxascaris leonina | reverse complement strand
GCACTGACATTACTGGTCGTATTTCCATTTCAGCTGGCACATATCTTAAGCGCTAAGTGGCAATGTTGAAGGATGAGAAATATATTTCACCTGTTCACAATCTTATAGTAATTGCTGGCCCATCCTTCGAGGCATTCACTGTTGCCTGGTGGGATATGCGCAAGAATATGAACATATTGCTTCTCATTCTCAGCCTTATACAGTTCACTGACTAGCCATGATAGTGTCCCATCTGGATCTGTATCGTTCAAATACAACCAACTGAAAAGGTTGGTGGATAAATTTTTAATTGCTCGAACATTCTGTTGAAAAGGGAAAAATTCATTTGTCCACTGTGGGATCTCCAAAGGTGGAATCAGTGCCAGTGGAGATCTAGGGTGATGGTTGTTGTAGCAACTGATCGTGCTCTCGAAAGGAACCGACCAGGCTTGAAAGGGTGATTCGTTAAGTCGATTCCACAGCCACGATTTTTCATTTACTGATTTTTCTTTCAACCTTGCAAATACATGATATATTGCGAGGCCACTGATTAAGTTCATATTATAATCAGGAAATCAAATTCATTGATTCGAAGAAAATTCGCTAAATGAGCGCCTTTGTGATTCCGGAAATTGCTCTCTCCGTCGTTCCATGACCACTACAATTTTTTCATGATTGGAGTACTTGACTTCGAGATCCTCCAGAAATGAAATTTTTGTTACCGAGCGCACGAGCTATCCTGGAAACGAGTTACGAAGATGCACGAGAATGAGATGGAGAAGAGGCCAAAAACAAGCCTTCTTTTGATTTGGTTATGAAATCAGAAGGCTCACATCATCGCCAGATGCCTTTTGAGTTCATGCATGTTCGGTTTCCAACGCGGTGAGATTGATGCCAAATTTCAAAACCAAAGATTTATGCGCAAGAGGATGCCGAATAAGATGCTCACATAGAACTGAACCAAGAGGACAGGAAGCATTCAATTTGATGCTTTGGGTCGGGCTTGGGAGTGCTCGATTCGTCGTCAAGCTATCGAAATGTGATTTTCCAATCTCAAAATGCCGAATATGAATGCGATTTTCATAATTTTGAACCATAAAAAAATGACCAACTCCGTTTGAAGTAATTTTGCAAATAAGGGTTTTCGAGTGTGCCGGTACCGAAAATAATTGTCTAGATCTTCTGCTGCGTCTGCAGTATTCGTTTATACGTGCTTTCATGAGGGTTTTTTGCGTGAACTTAATGTTCATTGAACTACTACGTGGATGTACACTTCGCGCTTCGTCATTCAGAACACTCCCCAACGTACTGTGCCCCTTTATTAGGACTTCTCTTAGTCTGCTTCACAATTTGTAATTGCGGTTTTGTGGCATTGTGTCACTCATTTAATCTGCACTTTTCATCATTCTCTTAAGATGACCTTGAAAGGAAGATAGACACGTAAATGGCTATGCAACTTGTTGAATAACACTTATTTGATGTGAAATAAATTCTTTTCAACTAACAAGTTTGTCGTTTCGCAGTATCCACTATTCAACGATATGAGCCGTAATCCCTCGAAAAGTTGTACAGTGAACGATCCTCTACTGCAAATATTATTAAACGTCTTCACTCTTGTAGCTGATGATATCAGCAATAGGTCGCGTCGAACGCCTCAAATTTGTAAGCATCGAACATTTTTGTTTTGGTGGAGAATATAGGTAAATGCTATGAAAAAACTAAAAAACCTCAAATTTTCAGATGGAATTGAGAAAGATACCGATGTAGAGTTGCAAAATAAATTTCTTTCCACCATTGAAAAACTACAAATGACGCATCGAAAACAACAAGATTTTATTTCATTACAGCTCAAGAAGCAAGAATTTACTAGCCTCGATATGTAGTAGGCAGAAAAAAAGATTCTTTCATTTAGCCAGGCTTTCATAGATTCAACTTGAAACCGCTAGAGGGGTCTATGGAATTCCATCAGCATCGATGTCTCATAACTTAGTGTAAGTGGAGTCTAGTCACTTAGGATATTTTATTAATTATCCTAAATGAGTTTAGCTTACAGAAGAAGTTTTGTAAAAGTGCTTCATACTCATGTTTTCACGCTTGAACCTGAAAAAAAAATTTTTATAGCTATNAAAGTGCTTCATACTCATGTTTTCACTCTTGAACCTGAAAAAAATTTTTATAGCTAATGATTTGTTAGAAACAGAAACTAACTTACATAGAACTGGCCTAGAACTATTTGATGAACTCTGTGGTCGAATACATAGTATGCATTGTTGCACCCTAGAAAATGCAACCGGAGAAGCGAAAATCAAATCCAAAGTAGTGCTTACTAGGCGATAGTCTCCAATGCTTCCTGGCTGATCCAGCGTCGTTGTGATTCTTTCAACTGATTGTATAGCCACCGCGGTTGAAATTTTTCAGGAACGAAATGGGGTGCGAAACTAAACTATGCTTTGCAAAAATATACGTCATAAGCTATAGAAAACAATCTGCCGTGATACGAGCTTTACGTAACCCACTTCATCGAATATCTTGCAGAGGAATTCCAGCTTTACGTGTGGACCTCCAGAAAATAAAAAAATATGCGCTTTTCCCATTTCACAAGTAAGTCTTTAAAAATATTCGCCTATATGCAGCAAACAGTATTCCAAAGAATTGTTCATATACAATTTCTGAAACCCTTTCAATATCCTGGAAGCGTGATAATAACCAACCGGAAAGAAAGTGTTCCCAAGAAATCGCCTTTATTGTGCCATCAAACATCGCGATCATATTTTTTAGTGGGCGGGTTTAAAATGTTGGAGAGAGAAATACGTGCGCGTGCACCTCCGTGAGCCTAGACATGTCTATAAACTACAAAGTGATTTTTCAAAGAAAGCAAAAACCCCATTACATAATTGCTTACAAGAAACAGTTATAAATTGATCATCGACTTTATAACATCAATGATTTTGCTCTGCATCGCATACCTGTTTACAGGAACACCTTCATGATTCCCAAGAGTCCAAAAAACTGGTGTTTCAGGGAAGTAGTAATCCAACGTTGAAGTCAAGTTGATCATCATCTCTAGGTGACCTTGCTTTGTATAAGCCCAATCCAGATGTGACATATAATCTCCGGACAGCAAAATGTAATCGAACTGAAAATGATCTGTTGAGTAACTGCTAGTAACACACAACTGTAAATGCATCAGCAACTTATTTGGCACATTTCTATGAAGAAGTGAAAAAAGTTTAAAAAGCAACGCTCTAAAAACTGGATCTCTCAAGAAACACTAATGGCTGGTTCTTAAGTTGCCATTGTATGAACATCACCGACAGAAAGTGATTGTGCATCATAGAGTTTTGCAGAATTTTATATGAATGCGACCTTAACACCTTAAAATGTTGCAATTCTAAATAAAGGGCCAAAAAAGTGAGCAACGAAAGCGAAGGCGTAAGCTATTGCTTGAATGTGTTAATAAATTAGCAGCAATTTTCTCAAATGATTTCACCGATATTTTCGACTGTAATCAAATTTAGAACAATCGTTAGACACCTCGAAAAAAGTAGTAGGAAGAGAGAGAGTTTAAGGAGGAGAAGGAGGAGAGTATTCTATAAATGCAAAAACACAAAACGGTTGCCAGTGAGAGGGAGAAAGGCCTGTTTTGAAAAATTATCTTTATTCAGGGTTATACGGTGAACTATTTCTCGGCTATGCATGCGTTCGATCGCCTGACGGGAAGCGCTATCGAATCATTATGGCGTGTTATGCCAATAAAGAACTGTGTTATGACAGCACGTTTCATTGCTACATATCGTTCATGGCCCAGCAGATCGCAAATGGTTGCATTAGCAAATTCACTTATGAGGCTTGGTAGCTGATACTGCTGCTCGGTCTGAAAAGCGCTGCCAAACAATAAATGACTTCGCTGCAATATGTGATCCACTCAAATGCACGCTTTAAAAACTATCGAGAAAGTGGTCGTGCACTAAGAATGTTGTTGTTTGCAATGAGCGAGGTTGTTCAGTTCTGTGGAAATTAACGTTGATCGTGTAACAACCTTGAGGTGNGCGAGGTTGTTCAGTTCTGTGGAAATCAACGTTGATCGTGTAACAACCTTGAAGGTAAATATTACCTTTTGAGTTCTATTAATATGTTGAAACATATGGTCGATGGTCCAGTAGGGAATATCACAAGCTGCTTGAGTGCCCCAGTAGCCAGCCACCTTCTCAGCCGATCCTGCATAAAATTTCCCAAAGATTTATAATGCTTTCAATAAATATCAATCTGTGCGCATCAAGGTGAGATGTTGGCATTCAGCTGAGAAACCTTTCTTCCTCCCTCCAGGTACGGCAAATTTCTTTTTCAATAAATCGATATTAGCTTCTATCAGCGGCACATTCACACCAACAGCATTCACAAAAGTGCTTGGTACTCTGTTTTCCATCGTTTTTCCACTCCCAGCTGATAAACTCCACAATGCTTTCCGTGAAACATCAACTTGTGCTCTTCAGAAATCTTCTTTTAAAGCAATCGCTCGATAAAGAACGACGGGAATTTCTTCGTACAATTTTTTGAAGCGACGGAATCACCTTTGACATAGTCCCTTCTATTTTTAAAACTTGCGATAAGAACGTTAAAATGCAGTGTGGAAGCATGATGTCATAGAACTTTTCTTCATTCCTACANTCCCTTCTATTTTTAAAACTTGCGATGAGAACGTCAGAACGCGGTATAGAAGAATGCCGTCCTTTTCTTCATTCCTACGGAAATGCGTCGCATTTGAAAACACTCAAAGTAAAAGTGCCACTCGATTTTCATGTAAATATTTCGAGAAGGTCGCTCTAATGAAGAGTGATTTTGTCATTTGAGACTGTAAGGAAAATATTCGGGTACCGTTTGTTACCGAATCCGGTTGACAACACAGTGGACTACCGCAATTGGCGACCGCACCAGGTGTATAGTTCTTATCGATGTGAAGATCGGAAATTTGCAAAACTCGCAAATTTTCTTTTCGCAACAGTGGGTACGTGGGATATCTTACATCTGAAACGAGAAGAACGATTGTTTAAAATTGCTTCATAGCTAAGACCGCCGAGTTATGGTGACAAATGTAAAGCGTTTTCGTACATCCGTATCCTACTATATTGAAACGAACAGATGTGTTTTGATTTCAGATTTCGTTTGAAACGCTGGACAATTCTTTATGATTCGTATCCCTGAGATACCTGCATGTTCCTGACGTCGAATCACATGTTTACTATTTGGAAACTGTGGCAGATTTGAAACAGTGTTGCGCTGGGACTGATTTTTATAAATATTACGGAGCCGCGAAGCCCAAACGAACTTCATTGATGCTGCATTTATAGTTCTTAATTGAACTTAAATCTTAATTGATTCAGTGGCCGTATGATTGAATTCTCCTATATACCATTCATATTTTGAAGCACTCAATTGGTCTCAATAATGCACATAGCGACATTTTCTCTCATCAGTAACTTAACAATGAGGTATTTGAATATGGAATGCATGGTGTTGAATGCGTTTTGAATGAGAACTCTAGTATTGAATTTCAATGCAATTGAAGCGTGATGGCAATGAGGATAATACATTCAAATATCGAACCGGCACGTTTCGGTGGTATTGTCACATTCCATTCGAGAAGCGGATCGAATGGATCGCCACAATCTTCTATGAAGAGGCTACAAAGACGATCTGGTTGTAATAAAAGTTTATCGACTACGTATAAAATCTCCTCCTGCAAAAGGTAGTAATGATTCTTTCTGAAATTATTTGAGGGAATTTTTATCAAATAATCACAGAATTAAGAATGAAATTGCGCATTTTACAAAAATATTCAATTTTTATACGAAAATTCCTCTTATTAAAATCACTTGCACCAATTCCAAAACTCTTTTCTGCATATAGCAAAATGTCTTTGCCAAACAACTGGCATTCAAAGAAAATATTCGAACCCTGAATTGCGCTGCCATACCATAGCACACAACCGTTTCTCGCTTCACAAAATGCTCGCATATATACGATGCGATATTAATGATAGCATCTCGTGTTCTATTTTGACCATAAATAAACCTGAAAATTTGGTTAGGCCATTGTTTGTACTGAATTGAGTTCATACTCACAAAGTGTAAACGTATTCTTTTAATTAGATGCAAGCTTGCACAACAGTGGGTCTCTGAAATGTTATAACAAATGGGGTCTCTTAACACAGAAAACCGTAGCGTTATATGTATAAAACAGCATAATAGTTGTCCGCAAATAACGTCTTAAAGGATGTCCTTCCTCTGATATATGCATTTATACAGGTCGTTCTTGCCGTAGGAGCATTTGCGCTTGCAAGAATAACGTGTACTTATAAGTAAGCTACAAATGCTTAAAGAAAAGCCTCCATAAACAGCCGTAAGAAAATGCGAATCAGATGCAAATATCGAGAAATGTCGACATGTTATTAGGAAGCACAAAAAGTTTGCAGTAGACTCGAGTCTGGCTCAGGTTTCATAGATCACCTATATGCGATGATGAGCGAAAAACTTATCAGCAAGCCGGGCAAGAGCGTGCAGCTAATGATTCGAGCAACACAAACACATCATTCACACATCATATAAAAATATTGCTTTTGGAACAAAAAGGTAGACACTTGTCAGATGTGAAAAATATCAAGTCGACTCAGATAAATTTCTGTGAGCATGTTGTTTAAAATGTCATGTAGACAAAATTGCATGAATATCGTATAGAGTGTTATACAAAGATAACGACATTATTTCTAAGGATTCCTTAAATATGAAGCCGTTCAGGATAATGTGATTGCTCTCAGTCGATGCCGTTGGGCTCATTAATATCAAGGAAGGCATTACTCTTGCAAAATGGGGATGAAGTGCACATTACTCGCCAAGATGATATAAATGCAGGAATGCGACCTCATCTGCACGATGGTGCATTGACACTTATGCAAGTTTGCATCTGAATTTTATGAACTTTCTGTAAGGAATCATATATAAATGGCTACAATCAGCCAACACACTTGAAATCAAGCATCATTCAGCTCTCGCAAAAACTAAATTACCTAGTGGAAATTACAGTGCTAAAAGAAAGAGGCTATGCAAACAACCTGAATCCCTCGACCGTTGCTCTGCATCCAATACATCCGATCGGGATACTAACGTTCTTAGGCTTGCTAACAAGATGACCATTCGTCCAACCTTCATTAAATACTTTGTAAAGAGTCAATAAATTCATGAGTGATGAGAGCCGAACGGTATAATGACTGTGCCGAGAAGCAGTTCTTGTGTGCAAATGCAAGCTACTCATTTGAAAGTTGGTCGAGCATCACATCCACGGCTTTTTGATGAATTTTTCGGAATATTAAAATTGGTCTTTTTTGTGGAAGGATAAGTTTCCAAAGTGTTTGCAGATATCTGCAAGAATGCAGCCCTATCGCTGCAATACCTATGTAACATAACTATCGAAATGGAAGTAAAATTTAAACTACTCGATGCTCACCAAACATTGTCGCATCGAAAATTTCGCACAATAGCGATAATACTCACTATTCATGAAGCAACCAATAGTACCACATGTAAAAATCGTAGAACGCCTTGGCGACATCATGTATTTGAAAATACAAAATTTTAAAGAAGAAATGAATTTATCACAAAGCTTAAATAAAATCTATATCATATTCGCAGGAATCTTTACCTGATAATAAAATGACCAGTAGAATGAACCATATGCCAAGCAGTTTTCGACGACTATTGATGCACATATCTGCAAAAGACTAATTTATTTGTTTTGTTGTCATAAGAAAAGCCATAGAATATTTGAGAACTTGTGAAAAAAACGACAGAGAAATGTGAAAGAGTAAATGCCGTCATATTATGAAATATTGAAAAACATTCACTAAAAAAATAGCCTTTCAAAGTTTCAAAAACAAGCGATGAAGAGCTAAAGCCACTAAGCATAAGTGCCGACTTCACATATCGGCTCTGATGCGCCTCTCATGACAGTTGTTAGAGGAGCGTGTGCCATTCATTTTAACAGCGATTTGTGATGACGTACATACCGCTTGTTGACCTTTGACTTCTGCAATTTGCAGAACTTGCATTAAAAGATGGAATACGCCCATAAATGATGCATAATTCAGAAATCGGAAAATATTAAGAGTGATCAATTCATTCAGTTATTACTGCTCAGAAATTCACGATTTGCTCTTTGATGCGCTTTCAAGTAACTAATGCATCCAACTTCGATCAATTGAGCTGAATTTTATTTCGATTTCAAAAATTTTCGAGAACATTTTTTGTCTCAAGAATTTTACCTTAAGTGAAGTACCCCATTGGAGCTGTGTTCCGCAGCTATCGGCAGGAAATGTTGAAGGTATGTTCGGGTGGTAGATAGTAGCAGATGAAGTGATTCGATTAGGGCAATAGTTCTGCTTTTCTTCAAAACCTGTAATTATTTTCGACGTTTAGCTCTTCAGAGCGAAAGCGCGTTGGTTCGGTACTGAATTTTCCTCCCGATGTGTCGGCTAGTACAAATGGTCGCCATTTATAAGGCAGGTGTTTCATGAAATTAATCCCTGTCGAAAAGCAAATGCTTAATTTTTGTAGTAAGTTTTTCAGCGTCTTGCTTCACGGCTTGATGTGATTCTATCAAGACATTCCACAGATTTACGTCCTATCCCAAGTGCTTGAGTTATTTTTCAACATCCATAGGCTCTACAGTTAACTGCAAAGCCCCAGCTGGTTATAACAGCATGGATAATTTCAATTAGACCGTGGCAAATAGAAATTCGTTTACATTTATGTGGAAAATTCCACTTCTCCTTAGATGGTGCCTCACGCTGGTCAGTGATTGATTTGGAGATTATTTATGACCATTTCCAGATGAAAAGAACTCTTCTGTGAAAAGTAGCCCGAATGCTTGAGATGAGCAGTCTCGCAATCTTCTTCTTCGTGAAACTGTCCGGCTTTTTGCCTGAGATTTGGAAATGAATAAGCAGTGCCTACGTTGCTCTATTATGAGGCCGGTTGAAGTCAAAGGATGGCTTCCTCATCGGTACTGCGACACATGACGCTGCAACCCCGTGAAGTGGTCTGGACAGTGACATTCTGTTATCTGCGTTCTTTCTTTTGCACATCACAGCGTCATCGAGCCTGTGCGTTCACTAGCAATTAGCCTCGAATGGCGTAGACAATTTGCTCCAGATCGAACGCTTCGAAGATTTTATAGTCACAGTATTACGGTATCCTCCATTCGGCGTTTCTCCAACTGATGTTCATTTCTACTTACTTGACATTTCCTAGATTCTTACAAAAGAATCGCTTCAATTATTTCATCTCAAATAAAATCGCTTAAATTTATTTGCATTGCTTACAACAGCTTAGTCGTTACATTAGCTCTATCACTCATCTTGATTTCCTAAATTTGTTCAAAAAGCCGACTTGTCCCGAGAGAATAAACGGAAGCTATTGTCTTCTATGCATATGAGAATCTTCAACGTTTCTTCCGATATATCGAACAATTTGCCTGCCGCTCTAACCTATGTCTTCTGTCAATAATTAAATAATGGAAGGAATCATCTTCTGCTAATTAGTTAAGCTACCATATGCGAGTCACTTTCTAAGTGACAAAGAGTTTGGATTCTTCAATGGTGGGTACACTACTACGCAATTATTCGATTCAATAAACGACGGGAATAAGGCTATGGATCGTGATGAGTTGTCAAGTTTGTTCGCCTAGGTTTGTGGAAAGTCTGCTGCTCTGTCTCCCATCTTTGACTATTTTGGACTTTAGAGGATAACGTGACAATATTGAGTTTAATTTAGTTCAAAAGCTACCTTAATCACATCAACAGAGGATGCGACTGTAGATTTCACGCCTTCTGTGGCTTCTGCCGTAGCCCGAGGCTCCATTGTGGACCCCTCTTCTCTTACTTAAATATGCTATTGACATACTAATTTCGGTTTGGATTCGGAGCTCTATCCCTATGCTAGTGAATGTACGGTTTGCTTTATAAGTCGCTCTATACTGATGCATAGTGAAAACGCTATCTCGATATCGTATGTTCATTCCCGCAAGGTGCACATGAATCTTTCTCATCAATTATGGATTACAATAACTAAGCTGAATCTTTGAATATTGTCGAAGATATTCTCTCAGGAAACTTTCAACAAGTCGAAAATCTAGCGATTATGGTTTTAGGTAAATTGTAATCCGCTGATGATTCTAACAATAGTCCTACGGAAATGAATAATGCAGTTAATCTTAAATATTTCGTGCTTTTATAAATTCACTCACCGATTCGTTAGAACTAAAACACTAGCTATTTGTTGCACATATCCTTGATTATGACAATTTCTTTTACTGTCACAAATATATAATGATTTAAATTTATTCTTGGCCATTCAAAGGATTGCCAAAGTTTTGTCGATGCTCGCTAACGTCTAATGGATAAGGCTTGAGCGGAAAATATTATAAGCATGCAAAATGAGATATGCTGTCAGCAATATGACTGAGGCTTGCAAAACAAATTAACACTTCCACCGATATAGACTGCAGAATTTTATAGGAGTTTGCCCTCAAGAATAGTGTCAGAGAATGTAAAAGTTGAGAGCTTCTAAGCGAGGGATATAAATAGGTGAAACTCGTGAACATTTCTTCTCGAACAAAATAATCACTCGATGGAGCAACATTATCTTGAAAGCTGCACTGAGCGAATTTCTTTTAACTTTCGCTAGCCTATCTCATTGATGTTTGTATTGACACTAATTTTTTTTGTATCGGTTCTTTGCAAAAGTGCTTTTCGTTTTATTTTTTTTTCCGCTACTGACGAATGAGTTTCACAGTCGTCACTTCATTGGATGTTTCATGAAACACATTTCCATTCAAATCGCAAGAAGCAACCAAATAGATGGATTCATATCAGAGAGCGGAAAGATCAGGCTATGGGTGCATGCTTGATGACATTATTAGCGTTCTGTTGCCTCAAAGAGAATGTTGCTTGTGCGTATAGCCAGGGTGATAGCTAGTGGATGCTTTTCACTTACTACGTACATAGATTTTTGATGCAACATCTTTAAGAGCATTACGCCCTCAAATCAATCCTGCAATTAGCCTTTATATTCAATGCAACCTGAAATGCTTCATTCGATGGATGGCATACTTTAAGCAAGAGCCATATTCATATTATAGCAGATAACACTTTCATACGTTGGCAATAAGAATGACTGTAGGAAATTTCTTCAGATAAAAGAAAATCGAAATGTGTGAACGATTTTCAATCTTTCGATCGAAACAGGTTTCATAAGGGTAGAAATTTTGCTTGCTAATAACTTAGAGGGTCAAAAGTTGGCGGAATTCGGCGACACAGCGATCACTTAACACTTTGCACTCTAAAACACGCACTTGTCGACTTCAGTAAAACCAACAAAATACAACTGCTTCTTCGCCAAATTCAACAGTAGCAGACAGTACTTTCATATTTTGGCAATAAGACTTGTACCTTCGAGAAATGGTTCGGTGAAAATTGATCATGGACCGAATTCTTTCTGTTCAATGATTGGACGTTAGAAATGGCAAGAGAATGTGCTTTACAAAAAATATTTCACAAAACGATTGAAGATGTGTCAAATTATTGATTCTAAATTATTTATATATGTCGACAAAAACAGCTTCAAAAGATTGGATGAGTTAAATTTCAGCTAACTATTTTCTCCTTTCACTTCGAAATTAACGGATCCCAGCATTAGCGGATTCATCTTCACTTCATAATGAATAAATTGTACAAAAAGTGATCTGATTGTTTATTGCTACATAGCAGCATTACAGGTGGACGTGTATTAGTGCCTGTTACTGTGATGTATTGTTGATTAATTTTTACAACAATAAAATTGAACCGTTTTTTTCTTGTTGAATGCAGAAAAACATTTCCGCAAATAAAATGGCGAAAATTTTTTTTAGCTGAGGCAATTAACATTATGGCAATGTGAGTAGTGAAATACTGATTTACGCATTCAAAAACTCGTTCCAAAATCGAAATGATCGACGCACTTCGTACGAATGATGCCCAGAACCGAACCGCCAATCTCGTCAATTACGTCCTCTGATTGAGTGGAGCGCTATCTTTTCAGTTACATGCATTATCACATGTGGTTCGTTTCTTTCGATCTTTGTTCAACGGCATATAGTGCTTAAGAAACTTCACTTGTTGTCGTGAAGCTTAATTGTCGTCCTTCACAAAAGTTTTGTGCTTTCTATCGGCATAATTCTGTATGAAAAATAATGGGAAAAGTTGTTTGCTGTTAATATTCGTAAGAGTTTTTCACTCTTTCATAGCGCCGACAAAGATTTTTTGCCACTCTTGAAAAGATAGCGAGCTGAAGTCGCCTTTTAGTACTTCCTGAATGTATTTGAAAGCTTGAAAGCTCTGTATAACTATTTTATTGCAAATGCTTATTAGAAATAATGCTCATAGACGATTTTCTTGCATCAATACACTTCGGCAAGAATCGAACAAGTTGGAAACCCCTTTGAATACTTTTCAGCTGATGATCCAAGAAATTTTTTGACGTTTTAAAGATGCTCCAACAACCAGTTTTGCCCTTTAAGAGCGACGAAATAAAATGAATTGGAGATAGACTACCAGTGCGTATGTCAGCTGCCATTATTGTGGAAATACGAAACAATACCTTCAAACTATCGGCTGCAAATATGGTTTTGCACAACCTCTCAAAGCATAAACTCTATTTGTGATTTATTTCGTAGTGACCGCCGAGAAAAGATGCTCTCAAATATTTGTAATCGTCATTCATCATGATTGCTCATCAATTCGAACTGCCCGAGGAACAATTTCAATGAATCTGTGACTGCATTGTTTTTTTTTTTTATTTAAAAATTTCGCTTCAGTTTTTTTCTTCGATTTTAATCAAATACGATGGGGCCTGATCTTGTTCAACGCAGAGGGCGTAACCATTACACAAAAGGGTGTTGAATGAGATAGGCTTCTAAGTTGCTACAAAACTTCTGTTGCATTAATTATCAATTTTAGTAATACTAAATCGATGTTATTGAGTAGCTATTCTCTAGAAGAGAAGTTTTATGCTATCATCAATTCAAAATTTCTCACGTGATATGTGACCATAATTCAAACGTTTCATACGGGGCTATTTTGTATGGCTGTTATAATTCGCATTGCCCGCTTATATTTGCTTTTACGTAAAAATCTGTTTTCCCTTTCAGCTGAACGTTTTCCATGTGATGTTGGTGGAGCAAAAAACAAATGGGAGGATATGACAACTCTTTGATAGGCACCCCATTGTAGCACTTTCTTTCACTGAATGAAATATTCCAAGCTTAAGTAGTTCGAGCATTCCGAACTTAATTCCGAGAACTTAATTCCTTTCACTTAAGTGGGTTTTCAACAAATATATTTGCTTTTCCATTTTTAATAAGCCGATCATCATTTGAGCTTCAGATTGATCCTATCAGGTTTTCTGGACGGCCAATCGTTTAATACGGAAGTATGTTGCTAATCTTTTGTATGGGATGGCGCCACGCCTTGATAAATGCTTTGCGGTAGATAGGAGCAATTCATTTTATGCATTTACAACCTCCGCCAATCCGTTTACAATTTCTCTCGAAATCTTTTGCTTTTCGTTTTTGTTATACCCTCTCTATCATCCACTATCAATTGCTTCAGTTGATCATTTCTTTCTCATAATGATCATCATATTTCATTAGAGAGTTTTGAACTCGTTAATGTTATAATAATTCGTTTCTTAAAAGATGATTTGATAACGTATATACACTGCGGTTTCGAATTGTTGACGGCTTCATATCTATCGCATTTATGAACGCGGCGGTCTGTATGACGGACTAGCCTTGCCTATCGTCCGAATAAACTCAGCTCAGAAAATTGAATATGACTCATATAGTTGAAAATTGCCGGCTTTTTGGGTTTAACGACGCATTAAAACATTTGCAGATTAAGAAGGCTTTGTTGGTGACTTACTGAAACCGATGTGTAAAAAATACCTAGCGTCTATTCCTTTTTTTGTGCGTTATCAACCGCGCTATATGCAAAGCGGGAAAAAAGATGACCCTTTTGACATCATAATCGGTAAAATCAACCTTCTTTTATATTGAGGTTTTTTTTTCGAGTCACCCTGGAAATTAACGACGCTTAAAGAGCATAATAATTGCTAGTGCGATGTTCAAGAAAACAAACATTCCCAAACTAGTGGAAGCAACATAAATAGAAATTTGACTAAAATCAAGCTGAAACAGAATGGCACAAATGCTTTTCATAAGATATATTTGTAAGCGCAATGGAAGCAATAATTCTACATAGAATGCAATAAGGCTCAATAAAATCGTTCAATGAGAAAGAGATAATAAACAAACAAGACGAAGTAAAACCTCGATAAACACAGGAGAACCTCCGTAATAAGCAAATGAATATAGGAAACAAGGATTGTTGATGAGATTGTTTGTTTTGTGTTTGAAAACAATAAATTCGAATGAGAGCAACTTTAACTTTTTTTCGGCAGTCCTTAATAAATTGTCACACGCAACGTCTTCCGGCAATAAATCCATGCACTAACAGCTCTATTGAAAAAAAAAAAACCACACGTTTATAGTTCAAAACGATGAGTGTCAATTACGAGCTTAAAAACGCGTACGAAAGGGCTTTCACCAAAAATTGGAGAATAATTGCGCAAATTCGCCACAAAGTAAATCGATATCATTAAGAACGATGTCATCATAGCCAGACGAAAATTTCTCTCAAATTTTGGAGTTCGAAAGTCCGAAGAGACTTTTTTTTCAACCTGTTCAGATAACTGCAGATTGGTAACGACCTATTCTGCTCAAAAAAAAAAAAAAAAACAATAGCAGAAGAACATAGTCTTTGAGCGTCCTGTGATATATCCATGTATTGCTTAAGTTGCCGATGAGGTCGTGCGCCATGACATCTCATGTGCAGCATCTAATCACTGCATATCGTAGAGGTGTAATAATACTATTGGACGATTCAGTAAAGAGTCATATGATCGCCGGACAGCTCGAAGCAAGCTTTTGTCGCGTTTGTTTCCTAACGATGACCGCTTTCGACAAACAACCGACTCGCATCTCATTTTTCTTCACGCTGATCGCTATTATTTTCTGAAACGGCTGCTGCTGCTGCTGAAGACAAAATTATACTTGTTTCTTATCCTTATAAATAATGCTTCCATGGCGGTTTATTATAGACAGCTAAGAAGAGAATATGAGTGCAGCAGTGCCAAAAGAAATAGGCCAAGCACTTTCAGTGTATATCGTAACGTAAGGAAACATTATCGAGTCGTGCGCTCATAACAGTAATTCCTCTTTTCCGAATATAATGAACATAAAGACCTCGGTGAACGAGGATTTTATTGTTGTCTATTAGCTGCAAGTTCTCCATATCCGCCATTAAATTATCGCTTATACTCAATTAATGCATGCTTTCCGCATCTTAATTGTAGCGTTTTTAAATTTGCCCATTTTCCTTCCTGAAAAAAATGAGGCTTTTCCTCATGCGCTTACTTGGTCAAAACCGCGATGCTCTCGGGTGGGAAGGGAGAAAAGTTGGCTAATTCAGTCTATCTCATCATCGAAAGAACGCAATTGTTACTTCATCAACAATATCAGTGCACGCAACGTGAAAGTGCATCATCCAATAGTCTAAAGTCTCCTCTTGCTGATAAGATTTTCGAATCGCCTAGCAGGTACATTTTGATGTAAAGAGTGCAAACTACACTTACAGACGACGACACTCCATTCACCTCTCACCCTCGGAGCATAATTCAATTCCGTTAATGCAACTGTATGAATAAAGCAATAATCCTTAATATACAGAAGTGTATGTGCGTCTGTGTAATGAGCACTAGTGCCGTCGGATTGATTCTTTTCCAAGCTATGCATTTATTAAGCTGCATTTGGAAACGCAATTGAAGCTTGTTTCTGAGATATTC
This sequence comes from Toxascaris leonina, assembly GCA_022844705.1. Taxonomy (NCBI): domain Eukaryota; kingdom Metazoa; phylum Nematoda; class Chromadorea; order Rhabditida; family Ascarididae; genus Toxascaris; species Toxascaris leonina. The sequence goes on along the minus strand of JAARMF010001143.1, from coordinate 16,077 downwards.
TTGAATTCCTATCTCATTTGACGCTAGACGCCAGAAATATCCAGAAATGTCCGACCTCTCAATGAACTTTTCATCTTTGGGCAAAATCAGAAATCACTAACGCAAATTCAGGTGGATACGGTGAATGATACAATTTTATAACTGATTTCTTCACAAATACCCAATGAAAAGCAAAGAAATCAGTACGACTTAAAAAGTACGTATGATACGTCCTTACTTCAACACGAACGTTCCGTATTTTTCGTGTATGCCACAACGGTGTAGTTCCAGCACCATTCCATCGAAAAGAAGCAAGCAATCAGTCAATAATGCTCGTTAGAAGCGCTGAAAAAGTTACGGAATTCCATTCATAAGGAAACAACTAAACTGCTGCCTCAGAAGTGGACATAAAAAATTCACTACAAAGATGCTTCCAGCGACAATGCACTCAGTACTCGTGAATAATGAGCTAGAAAGTCCATTATTAAATCTCGCAATCCATTCTATTCTCGTCAACTCTGATTTTTAGCTCTTCCATAACTGAAGATTGCCATGTTATGTTATTTCATATATGCGGCGGAATTCCATAAAGTACCGTAAGAGTGTTCCAGAAATAGAGCTTGAGGTGCTTTCAGTGATGACAACGGCGTCTGACAAAGCATAGTTGCAGAGGGATACCACTTCATAGGTGATTGTAACGATTAGTTCATATGTGCGCAAAAGATTTTCTAGAAGCGCACTTCCACAACTAAATTGTCGCACCTCATATTTGCTGAAGCGCTTGCAGGATGGATTTTCAACGATTCAGATCCGACACTATTGTTCATTTGGAAGAATAATACGCCATTTAGGCAATAAATTTGTGCGGCAGGTATCTCGGAAGTGCTGTTGCTGCTCAAAATCCACAGGCAACGGCTTACGGCTGCGAAGTAGATGATTGTTTGCGGAAACACCGGCGAAAGAAAATACCACTGGTGTGAAAAATTTTCTTGCACTTCACTGGCATGCTTCGAGATAAGTGCTAGGTTCACTTGATGCTCCAAATCGCTGCCCTAGCCACCTATTGTTCTGTGCAAAGAAAATTACCTCACTTGATTGCGTGGCTGGTGAAGCCGGGTTCAAGGGTCGGTTGACCACCGGGTCGATGTAAATGTTTTCACCTCACCCTTCTCATCCGTGCATAAAATGGATGTTACTAGATCCCTAGCGCCGTAAGACTTCGTCGTTCTCATTCATACCGTGAACAGTAGTGAACCAATTGCATGATGTCGTAGCGGTTGGTTGCAGTGCTGCATAATGTCCTCTCTAGCACAGGGGTCTAAACCAATCGACACTTCACAAAGAATTTCCGGCGAAGACATTGAGCACCTGATTTACGAATCGAGCATGACCACCGTTGAGAATGCCGACGAGATACTGGCGCAACTTGGTTGGTCAATTTTATTTTTCATCTTATAATTGAACCAACTGTTCGTATGCGAGGAAATACCAGCAAATAGTCCTTCCCAACTGCTTTGTGAAACCGGTAGATTTGATCTCTCGTCAGAACCCGCCGAACTTTGTTGATGAAGAAACAATTATCGCCACGATTGGAAAATTACAAATGTATGCTTCCCCCATATCCCCTCAGTCCTGAATATTCGAATTTCATTCTATCAGTCTTCTTTCTATAAAATTTTCCATTGACGTTTTGTTTATGAAGATTTATATCGGTTGTATTCAATTTATTTCCCCTTAACTCCATATCCAGCACGTCGCTCCAAACTTGCTCCGCATAATTCCTTAACCAATATTTTGCCTCTTCACTTACAATTTACTTATGCTAACTGACGTTTTCATTTTTTGATGTACAATGCAGTTGTCCTAAAACAGTTCATAAAGTGTACAGTTGCAACTGCAGAGTTGAGTACGGCAATTAGAAAATTTCATGCTACGAGTGGCATTCAGACGGTGAATGAACACTCAAAAGATTTTGGTGCGAATAGCAGTCAATGTGAGAAAAATTAGAGGAAATAAAAATGTGTAATTTGCGTCGCTTTTTGTTTTTTGCGGTCAGATAGGGGAGTAGCAGGAGGTTCATTAGTGGCCAATTTGTCCTGGAAAATAGTATCGTCCGGGAAACCTGAGAAATCAAAGTTCTAGCAAAACAGCACGAGACGTGATGGGTGCGAAGGAGGTGAAGTGCTTTTATATGACTCAGGCAGAGAGCAATGATCCTTGCAGGAGCTCGCAATAAATATATACTGCTTATAACTGTGATCTTATCGTTTGCATGGGCGATTGGTGCGATGTCAATAATGTGCAGTGCATTTATTGTTGATAGTGTGGAGTGCAAAAACGACACTGAATGCGAGAAGGAGAACCGAACGAGTATCGTTTCCGATGTGAGCTACACTTTGGGTTTCAATGCAAGCCGAAAGCTATGACAACTTAAATGCTTGAATTTACTCGGCAGCTAGAGAAATGTTGATCGCCATTGTATGAATATTTCCTTCGAATTTGAGCTTCAAAAAGCTCATAGGCTGTAATGTGGAAGAGATGGCTACAAATATGCAATAAGTTATATTCATGCGCAATGCTTGAAAAGCAAGAAAATAGCAAAATTGTTTCGCTTTTAGTCCATTTGTTCGTTCGCAATATTCGGCAGGTTGCATCACAAGACAAATGCATGACGAAGGAATCAGATTATCAGTTGAGCTCCAGCTCAGGCTGCGCATACAATGCAAGAGAACAGTTAGTCTTCAATATATCGAATGGTCTTTAAGAAGAGAGATTTTACGTGCAGAGGAATGCGACAGTGTATTTCAGTTTGAATTGACTGACGATCGCAAATATATGGCCGATTGGACAACTTCGGCGTTCATGTTTGGTAACATGCTTGGTGCAAGTGCACTCACGCATATTTCCGATAAGTATGTTTTTACTCTGAGACAACGATAAATGGATTCAGCGATTAGTGGCAAGCTTTCATGTCCACAAACATTATGACATTAACCTCGGATCATAGTAAAATGAACGCATCGAATAGTGATTGAAGATCTTTCATAATAGACCACTTTTCAGCTCATAGAGACACCATCAAAGAGTCTATAAACATAGAGAATATGTTGAATCAGTGTTTTTTCAAAGCTCAGTCATTGAGAAACTATAGCACAACGACTCTAAAGTAGTAAACAGTGCGACATCGGCGAAACAGAGCGAAAAAGCACTGGTGACAACCGGTGACGCTGCAAACATAAAAGTTGAAAAGTTGCAGTTGATAAAAGTACTACTGATGCGCGAAGTAAAGTGAAATTTTTTGACAGAAATAAGGTGGTACAATAGTTTGTTATCGAACCAAGCCTACTGGTTTTTCTTTTCTGTCTTGCAAGCTTGTGAAGAAAACTGCTTAGCAGGTAACTTGAAATGACTGACATTTGCACTCATTTAACTGCGCATATTTGCTTCAATATTCGTTACTTGTATCAAATAAGTAAATGCTTGAAGAATGTATATATTCAGAATTGGTCGGCGGCCGGTCCTGCTGTTCAGCTTAATGACTCTTTCAATAACAGGAGCTGCATCAGTGTTAGCAGATAGCATTCACGCTTTTATATTTGGACGATTCTTACAAGGAATTTGCTCGCCGGTTATTGTTGCTATTCAAAGTATTCTATCTAGGAGAATTCGCATAGGCGTTCACTCTCAGATGAAGCATCTCTACTACAGAATCACTCAAAAGCGACCAATCAAATGCCCTCCTCTTAGCACAAAGAAAAAAAGAAATTGCTTCATTTGTTGCAAACACAAATACTGTACTTAATCGAACATTCACGTTGGTCTTGCAGGTTTTGCTCAATGTACTATTTTATAGTGCATGCTCCCTTTTGTCGACACATTTCGAAACAATTCTATTGAGAGTTAAACATTTCAGTTCCAGAAATCAGTTGAGACAATCTAAAACCCAAAATCGACCCAATCCTGAATTCAATAAGGCTGTTGATGAGAGGGATTTTCAAAATATAAAACAGCAGGCGATTGTACGCATTATTATAAGCAGTTGGTTTCATTAACAACTATGGTTTAAACCTCAGGTGCTAATTTTTAAAATGAGACCTATATAACCAATTTGTTGAAGCAGCCATTCCAACAAATTTACTTGGTACGTAACCGCGAGCAGGTTATTTCGACATTTCATTGAAAGTTTTGCATTTCATAAGCTTCAATTACGCGTCAGTTTCAATAAGTTTTTTGCCCTTGTAGGGCATCTGTCTGGTTGTTTGGGTACTCGGCTATGAATGTATTCCTATCTCTCTTCGTGGATGTGCAACACTCATTTATGGTACGATGTGGGTGATCGGATATTGCGCACTCGCTCCAATGGCCTATCTTTTAACCAGCTGGAGAATGCTTTTACTTGCTAGCAGCTTACCGGCTGGTATCACAGGCATCATATTCTTCTTGTAAGTTTATTTCAAATACTCAAAGCTCTTTGAAGAAAATTCTCGAATCGAAATGCGAATTCTTCGACACTACATAAGCCAAATTAAGTTCCAATAATCCAAATTCAAAACAACGTCAATTTCTCTTCAGTTATATGACAATTGTTCTAAATATGTATGTTTTGCCTACTCTNNNCAAATTCAAAACAACGTCAATTTCTCTTCAGTTATATGACAATTGTTCTAAATATGTATGTTTTGCCTACTCTTTATTGTAGTTTATTCGATCATAATCATGCATTTGCATCTGCGATCGTTCATCAACGTTCTCAGTTTATAGTGTTGTACCCGAAAGTTTACACTTTCTGGTCGTGAATCGCAGAAACGCCGATGCAATGAAATGGGTGAAAAGGGCAAAAAAATATGGTCGGTCAGAATCGTGTGCGAATATCGATAAAATGATGGAGGCTCTGTTCATTTCAACCGCTAAACGACATGATACTCAACTATCCAAGTTGGTTTTTCTTGAATCCCTTAGGTGCAGTTATTGGCAACACTTACCTACGAGCCTTTCAAGAGGGAACTGATGTTGGAATTTCTGATCAAAGTTTAGAGTAATGAAGGAGGTGGGAGCATGATTTTTGAAAGTATCAGGATGTAAGAGGGGAATAAGGATCGTTCGAGGAAGTTCATGGTGGTATTAGCCTAATATCATTTGATTTAGCGTTGAATAAAAATTCCTGTCAAACCATTGCTGATAGGATGTTTTCATTATCGCTGAACCATAATCCTGTCCACATGATCTCGAGCTGCATTGAAAATGACTACTGGAGAGGCTGTATATGTACGTCCGATATTTCGATTCGAGATCCACGTGCCGATTTAAACTGAATGTAAGGAGTCAGACTTGGCTGTAAAAGTCAACCGCCACACCTCAACTCCACTGTTTCACAATCCTTCCAATGCTCTCGTAATTATGGCTTCAGGGAGCGACTCTAGTCACCCATCCCGCCAGAATGTGGTTACAACTTGCCACAGAACTATGATCACATTAGGTATACATCTACAACAAAATAACTATTGGTATCTTTGGTTATAAATTCTGCGAGAAAAAATTAAATTTCTCTGCGAAACAAACCCACGATACCTTTAAAAAAACAGTCATTGAAAGTTGGGAGCTATTTTTTCGACACCAATTCTGATTATTAGGCTAAGTCAGGAAAGTCCCTTCAGAGTCAGGAACTCTTAGAATTCCATCAAGTTTCACTAGCAGCCTTGGAGGAGAACATGTCGGAAATCATGACCTGATGGATGGGAGCATGCGATAGCGGTGCTTTGATTCGGTCTTGGAGTCAAGAGCATTAGTGCTGAGGTTACTGCCAAACCTCGGAATGATAAGCTTTAAATCACGAAACCATCACTTACGAAAGCAATCTGAAGGACTATGACAAGCTAACTCTTTCATCTAGACCTTGAATTGCTCAAATTGGCGCAAAATTACATAAAATGAGGAAATATGAGCTGTGAAGATATCGGAAAAGATTATTTTTTGAAGGCTTGAGTCTTTGTCTTCACTAGCTGTATCAGTGTATTTGCAGCTGTAGAGGTGATTACGGGCGACATTTTTTATACGCGCAAAACTACGCTGAAAAAAGCACATGTTGCAATTTTTCCTTCTAAGGCAGGTTGCCTTTTGTTACGGATTCGTTTTGCAATGTGAACTCGAAACGCAAAATGTTCTCGAAATTTTCAGTGTTGTCAAAATGATGTCTCCCACCCAACAATGATTGATTGACATTTTTTCGAGAATATTGACATCTTATTTGCAGAAATCTTATTTTCAGACTGCCACCAATCTTTCTTCGATAATCAATCGGTGGTGTTTACTTAAAAACACTCCCAAAAATTTCGATATTCCTAAGAACAGACATTCTTAAGCTATAAAACTTTACTTGTGAGAAGGATACAACGTGAAATTATGACAGATTTGCAGGCCATCTTGTAACAAGGAGCTGTTCGCTAACAAAATTTTTGTACTTTATGCACTGGTTCTCACCTTCCTTTGGTAAGTGAATAAAATTTGTATTAATCAACGATAAATACATTCGAATATTAAGCTGTACATTGACTGGCCGCGAACTAGAGAGGGCGCTTTTGTAATGCAACCTTTCGAAGCATACGATCAGTGCCATAAGAGTTTTACTTCACTTTTTGTTGGTGTTTATAGAAAAATTGATTCACAGAACTGCGTCTAAGCAGTTTATTGGAAGAAGGCAACCTTATCAGCCATATCGATTAAAGAATCTAATCAAGCATTATGCCAAACCTGGTCAAATTTCAAATACTTCGCATGATGCGCTTTCTATTTGTTCCCTCCTAACCTCCCCTTTATATATATATATATATATATATATATTTGTTTATTTATATTTATATTTATATTTATATATATGTGTTATTTATATACATATGTATATATATGTATATTTATTTATTTACTTATGTGCATCAATCGATGGGAGGATATTCAGGACGAGTGACACATTCGTTTACTTCGGTCTTTCGCTTTATACGACAAGAATTGCGGGTAACAAGTACTGGAACTACGTGTTGTCGGGTATTGTCGAAATGCCGGCTTACTTGTTCGCACCACCTATGCTCGACAAGTAATATTTTTTCGACACCAAGAAGCATTATGTTGTATTCGTTGTTTTCAAGCAATTTGGAGGTGTAAATGATATTAACATTTAATAGCATCGAATGAGCAATCATGTTTAATTGGAAATATCATTTCCCTTTTAATTACAACTCTCAGAATTAAGGCGGGCCCAAAGTTTGTATGCTAGCTCGCCTCGGTCAAACCAAGATGCAGAAAGTGTTTATCGTAACCAAGGAATGCTAGTCTTGGTGCTGAAGGCCATCATAAAATGTTTCTGGGGAAAATCCAGATCTAAACGCAGGAATTTTTCAAGTTCGGTGGAAAACCTACCTCTAAAAATATGAGGCAGCAAATTGGGTTTGACTCAGAAATTCTCACCATAAATCCGATAAGGAATGAATAAAGATTAGTCCCTGATTTGAGCAACTGATTTCGACATGCCATATTCGACGTTCCCGAACAATGCACAGATTCATTTTTCAACGGATATTACGATTTGTCAAGGATATTTAACACTCTCCATTGCATCGANATATTACGATTTGTCAAGGATATTTAACAATCTCCATTGCATCGACTTTTTCGGTTTTTGACGAATTCCTCTCAAATTTCTACCACCACGACTGTAAATGTGCTGGGGAATAGAAATCTTTTCATTGTTCCAATAATTCGTCTCCAGATGAAGCTCATTTCACAATGCCCATTCAAATGTTTCTAATTTATTGCCACGAAATCGTCACCACACGTGAGAAAGCGAAACTGTTAAGCTATAACAACTTCTCGATGCTCTGCTACATGTGCACAACGATCAAGCTTTTCTCTTCATTCTCTGACAGTGACGACGCAATGAAGCATCGAGCATTAACTTGAAGAAATCACACATACATACCACCAGAAACAAAATGCGAGATCAAGAATTATTCAAGATTGATACTCAGGAACTGCCTGAGTGTCGATGAGGAAGAGAGAGGATTGATTCCGATGTTCGGTTTTCTATAAAAATTTTCGAAGGAACTGTATTTTCAGCTTCGGAAGAAAGCCTATTGTTGCATGGACTCACTTTCTGGCTGGCTTCTCACTCATTGGTTTCGCTTTCGTTCCTAACGGTAATTTATTCTCTATATATTCATGTAAATTTAATGTATAAGATAGGCTGTCAAAATCGATGTGTTAGTGCCTCAATTAACGATGGGATCGCAAGTAACTCAATGTTTTTATTCACGTACTAGTAGGGACGACAAAACTGAATTTTGCATGGTTATTATTGAAAGTTATCTGATGCATAGTGTTCATCAATTATACCGCATAGTATCCTACAATATAAACCACCGAGAGTATTCTACCGCATACAATGACTACAGTTGCCTTTGCAATAAGGCTGTTGAACAAAGCTGAAGTTGGATGGATACGAATTGGGGTGTTTACAGTGTCAGGTTAAGGGATGGAGTGGATAACGACTCCGCTTTGGTTGATGGGAAAATTCGCAATTTCATGCTCATTCATGTGCATCTTTGTCTATGGAAGTGAAATTTTCCCGACGACAATTCGAAACATGTGTATTGGGCTGTGCTCGGTAATCGCACGTGTCGGTGGCATCGTCGCACCTTACGTCAAGCTTCTTGTAAGCATATTATACCCGTTCATTTGAACATTCCGACTTTCCGTTCACTTTGATGCTTTGAGAGCCGTTCTGGGTTTGTAATGCGATGTGAGAGGGATCCTATTCGTAATGCCATCACACAAAATTAATTTGCTGACCGTCCACACTGTAAAATCCGAATGGGCCTTCATAAATCTCGAGTTCAAATAATTGCCGAATGAAGCTGCTTCTTCGCTTAGAGGCAGAAGGTGATTATAGAAAATGAACGACCAGATGATCTCGCATGCATTGTATCTTTGTTGGATTATTGTATCTTGTACTAATTTCTGGAGTCTGCTATATACAGAAGTGTTGAAATACGAATATACAAATCTCTGACTTTCAGGAGACGATAAGTCCATTATTACCAATGGTGTTTTTCGGATCAGTATCGGTGGCGGCCGGTGTTCTGACTTTATTCCTGCCGGAAACAAAAGATCGGGCTCTTCCATCTTCGCTCAGTGATGTGCGTGAAGAAAGCAAATAAAAAATCGCTTCTGTGAATATTTCAAATCACGTCATGTAGGCTATAGCGTCGTAATGAACAACAATGCAAAAAGTGTTCATTTGAAGCCTTCTAATTATCAGATCTCACCATTAATAGTTGCAGCTGCTGAGTTGATTTGTGACCAGTTCGGGTAAAAAAAAAAGAGGAAACTCATATCCTCTGTGGCAAATAAAAATTTTTCACCATTCAGCTCTTGAACCTCAATTCATGATTAATTACTGAGCATGTGAAATTTCTTGCGGTGTTTATTAAGTTATTCGCACTAGAGATGCATCGAAATGGTCCTTTTAGAGGCCGAAAGGCGACGAAATTCGCAAGCAGAAACAACTTGCTCTATACGAGTTTTGAAAACAAATTTCACAAATAATCAATCCACTGATGAATTTCGTTCATTTTTTTCTCAAGTCATTTTTTCGTGTGATTTTATTCACTTCTAAATAATGGATCAGAGATTGCAGTAATAAATGAATAACACAAATAGTCTGTGGCCAACTCTAGAACCTCTTAATTTGTTCGCTCTGGGCTCTGAAATGAAATTTTCCTCAAACTTTCCTCAAAAAAAGGACGGCTTCAGGAGCAAATTACGCGGTTTTTTTTTCATATGTACTGCTATCACTTTCTTGCTGATATCAATTATTAGATAGGCAGTGATCATTATTTACACGAGTGCGTAGTAAACGATTCAATACAAGTACCTCACGCAAAGCAGCTGAAGCATCTTTCCGTTTATGCGTGTATGACTTTTTCCACAGAGCTTTCTTCGTTCTTAAACGCATTAAGAACAACACGAACTGAAATTTTAGACTGGTAGCAAATCCACAACCAAGAGCCGTCTATTGTGGGCATATGATCGAATGAAACAAAATACTGAGCAGTACAAGGATCTGGGAAATATTGCCTTACCTGCGAAAAAAATATTGCCTGGGAAAAAATATATACGTATGTGCGGCTTCGATCTCGCACAAAATATCTGAACCTCCAGACTTGTTTCGAGGAGATCCTGAGAATTAACACTACGAATTTATCACAGATCTTCATCTTTGCCCGCCACCTTACGGCCACCTTGCGTTTTCTTTGCATTCAAAATTTCTCCTTCAAGTCGATCCTATCCAAATGACATCTGCATTTCATTTCTAGCGCCCTTGAACAGCACTTTTCAGATGTCGTTTCCTGCCGTCTCTTGGCAGGAACATGACTCAGTAAACAGCTGCGCTTTCCAGCAGTTTAGCATTTGAAATGGCTTCCGACTTGTGAAGAGAAGCAGGGGCTTTCCCGGATAAATTGTGAAAAAATTCCAGTAGACGGTGGTGACGGCCCGAAACAAGACAGCGTAGGGCAGTTTGGTATAGAGCTACGGGGAATGGATGGAAGACTTTTGGGCAAATTCGCTTGCATAATGAGCTTAAATTTAACTGCTCAATCGCCCACTTTTTGCCCATTGGGCTAGGCTGCCTGCCCATCGTTTTGGTTGAAAATGTCTGGTGCAATAAAATTATTGTCGAATTTTCGAGTTTTCTGGAAAAGATCTTAGCGTTCAAACTGTTGATGAACTCAGAGGGAAATTTATAGAGCTATTTGAGCTGTTCACAACTTCACAGTTGGAATTAACCGAATTGGTTGTTTTTTTTAAGAGTAAAATATCTTAAAGTTTCGAAGCAAAATTCATCAAATCCTTTTCATATATAATCGGCATTTGAGGTGGAACTACTTTTACTCGCATTCGAACATCAGCGATAAACAGTAGCGCGCACCATAGTTTGTGTTTTGAAGTATCAATGAATGTTATCGTATTTTCGATTCGTCATCGTAGTCTTAGGCTCTACCCACGAGATTAATGTTCTTTTATCAGGTGTAAGTGGTGATAGGGCATATGGGCAACTGATAACGCCACCGTCTTTACCAGCGGTTTTGTTTTCATCATTACTTCTCATTGCCACTCGTGTCACTTCATTCTATGGCTTTCGAACATTCGAGTTGTTTTTGTGTTTATCGTCAGCAAATATCGCTCAACGCTTCGTTTTCCCTTAAATTATCACAACACTTAATGGCGATCGAAAAGCATACCTCGTGCGAATAAATAAACGCACATTTTCCAATCTCATATTGTTTGCATATTTCATCTATTTTATTACAACTCCAAAAATTTTCGTGAAATTTTTGACTATAAAAGCTGCTTGTCATATCACCTCTCTACTTGTATATCTCAAGTTTCTGCTGCTAACGGTCAATGAAGGAACCGGGAAACCCAATAAGTTTATGACATCTTTGTGCATGATCGTTTCGTCCAATTGAGTGAGGAATAGGTACGAGATGATAATTTCGAAATTCACTCCATTTCTCTTCCGGTTTCGATTCAAAATGTGCAGTTCAAATGCGCGGGGCATTTTTATTTTCTGCCACTTCCAGCAATTAGATGTCGTTTGGCGCTAAGAATTGCAGCCTGACAAATGAACAGGCAAACAAGCTGAAGGGAAGCTCAAGATGACGAATATTTCTCAGCGTTACACGTTCTACCAGCGCAATTTTCAGCAGCAGACTCAACCATAGAGAAACTCAGTGCTGGGATCATTCCCTGCACTTTCCACTTATATTCCTTGGATTTTCCCTGATATCCCCATATGACGGAAAATCTTTTCCCTCAGCTGCTTTCTTATGTCCGCTTTTTTCACTTCAATCAACCAAACCAACTACTTGCACAAATAGTCAGCTAGTCGCGAACCATGCTAGAAAGGCCCACATGTCATGTGTTCTTGTATTCCAGACTACCAGGACACTTAGCTGTTGAAATATCCGCGAACATCGACAAAACTTCTTAGTGAGACGTTTACTCTGAAAGTGGCGAAGTTGGAAAATTCTATAAACGACCAATATCCATCATCGAGGGGTCAGTCGCTGCTTGCTGGCCATGTCTGTCGTATCTTTAGGGCTGGAGATGTTCGTTCCAATTTTCGCCGAGCCTTTTCAGAAAGCGTTTGTGCCAGTTACACGAGCAAAACATAGATTGGTCATTACGACGAACATAGACACAACAACCGAAAAGTTGCGATGATATAGAAAGATCGTACAAATATATAAGTTATTCTGATGTAAATAATGATTCAGCCAGAGCTAATATTCAAAATAGAGTTAATCTCTTGGCGGCAAAATATATCCCAAATCGATGACCATAATATTCGTATTTTAGAGGAAAATCCGTCTGAATTAGTTGGATTTAAAAACTCCCCGAAAATTATCCTTCTATTTCACGACACGACTTCTTGAAAAGATCGCTAACAGACGGTTAGAAAATCGATTAATTTATTCTAGAATTAGTGAAGCAATGGGTTTAACAGCTTTTTGCTAATTTTTCAAATGCTACAAAGACTTGCGCTCAAAGCTGATTTGCCTGACGTTCATGATTCGTTTAACCTCAGCTTTGAGTTCAAATTCTCTTTATGAAAGAAAAATCTGGCAGTGTATTCAATGCCACTTATATGCCATTCCAGTGTATATGCGAATGTGACTGCTGGTGGGCTATCAAAATCTAAAGTCCCAAACATGACGAAAAATACCATCAAATCGGTTTTCAGAGAGGGCTTTTTTTCCGGAAATTTCATTGTTCAACCGGTCAAGCACGTTAGAATTCTTCGCTTAAATTTGTTGCCTTGAATAGCTTAACCTCAGCTTTCCTTTATTCTCATCGCAGTCAGTAAATACGGGATGCGGCCATCAAATTCGGTAGGTTGAAACCAATGCTTTGAAGATATAGCCGTGAAGTTCGGATCGTCGAGCTCAGCTGTAAGGGTCGGGCATATGTAACCAAAAGAGTGGTCTGGTGGTCGAACAGTCAATTTTCTTTCTATGATCGCGCTCACGCAACGCCGTGAATTGAGTGTTAAATGGACATAAGCAACTTTTGTCGTATCTCAAACCTCCTTATGTCATATTTACCACTTTTGGGGTCGCATAAACAAGAAGTGAAATATTGTTTCAGGAGGACGAACTTAACAAAAAAGAGGAAATCAACTTCTGATTAACGAGACTTTTCAAATATTTCAATAATAGCCGCAAACTGAGAATGCCTTCATCACAGGTGAGTATTCTTTATATCTTCTCTCAAAAAAAGTTCTGTTAATGTTCTAATGAATGAAACACATTGTGAGCTTCCGCTCGAAAGGGATCGTTTAAATGGCTTTTCACTTTTCAAGTCATTTCTGTGATTGTCGCATTAAGCCAAATAATATATCTTTAGATCAATAATTTTCAGCTAAGAATTACTATTAATATCATCATATTTGAATACTTTCTAGCCCACAACATCAGGCTCACAGAAGTCAATAACAACCAAGCAGCTGCTATTCAAAATACTTGTAATCGGTGACGTTGGTACTGGCAAATCGTCAATTGTTCGTCGTTATGTTCATAACTTATTTAATCAATATTATAAAGCAACGGTTAGCTTTTACATCTGTATGAATTTTACACACTGATTTATCATTTTAATCGAGGAAAATATTAGATTTCAATAAATGACTAAATTATCAATAAATATTTCACTTACTGGATTACGTTAATTCTGCTCCAAATTCCGAGCAAATATCTCTTCAAATAGGTAATATTTTGCGGAAATTTTCCTTAGTTGAAATTATTTTGATTCATTGCAAGCACTATATGCAAACCGTGTACTTTAATAACGAATATATGTCCATTTTTCGCATAGAAAGTAGCGAAGAAACATTTTTGATGAAATATCCAACAACCATAATGCAATTTTTGTTGCTTATGGTATTCGCATGCGTCGCACTTTCTGCCTATATGCAATCATATTTTTTGCTTTACAACAATGCATAATGTATCAGCTACATGTAGAAACATCAGCATTCACTTCAAAAATGGTTCAAATCGAAAACTTGATGTAATTGAACGATTTCTAAGGGTAGTATTTCTTCTGAGTAAAAAAGGTATTCAAAAAGAATTCAATAATTGCAGAGCGATCATTGAGAATACCGATTAAAAGCTATGTGCTGAAATTGTCGAATTATTAAGTTGTGTTGACAGTTATACACACTATAATATGCATATTATTAGTTGTGTTTAAAAAAAAAGGTTTAAGTTCTCAACTTACAGGTAGGTGTTGATTTTGCGATGAAAGTACTCGTGTGGGATGTCGACACATTGTTACGATTGCAAATATGGGACATATCAGGTGAGGAGCTTGAATAATTTGTGTCTTAAACTATTGAATTCTTTGATTAAATAACTGGCAGCTGCATTCCATTCATCACTGTAAAATATGCCCCCCCCCCCCTCCTCCCTCCCCTCCCCCACCTCCCCCAAGAACGCCTTACATCGAACCGCAGCATTAACATAGCATTCAACTATGATAAAGAAAAAACATGTGTCAATCCGAAAGTGTTTCTCCAGAGAAACCGAATTCATTATACCCAGGATACCTTGCTAAAACGCGTATTATCAGGTCAAAGAAATATTCCTGTTCACGTTTAAAGCAGAGTCTCTTTTGGCAGCATCAAATGCTTCAGGCGGTTTTTACTGATTTATTCGTTAATTTACAGCTATTCATTTATTTGTTCAGATGGTAACTCCACCGCTTGTGATATTGTATTATCCATTGATACATTTTTTGCAAATCTCCCCGTTGCAAAATCGCAACATATGGAAGCGAAGATGGTTCGCACTCCATACGTTATGAAATTATAGTTACATATTATGATGCATTAAATCACTTTGAAAATTGCCCTATTATTGCGTTCGTGCTATGCTGTCACAAGTTCGAACTCAAGTACACCACACTTTAACGCCGCCATATCCTGCCTATGCGTAATGCGAAGCTCAAGAATTCACTGTTGCAAATTGAAGAGAGAGTTTCGAAGTTTTGAAGTTTTGAACTTTTAGGGCAAGATCGCTTCGGAAATATGACCCGTGTTTATTATAAAGATGCACATGGTGCACTAATCGTATTCGACGCAACGAGACAGGCCACCTACGATGGAGCGTTGCGGTGGAAGGCTGATTTGGATAACAAAGTGTGCTTAGCGAATGGCAAACCAGTGCCCGCTGTGCTCGTTGCTAACAAGGTAATGTTTCCACTAAACGCATCGATGGATTATCACTTGATGGAGTCGTTTATCACAGCTGATATTATCGCCATAAATGACTGTTCTTCGCTAATTTGTTACTTGCACTCCTTGAAAGAAAAAAAAATATGGCAAGTGCTGCAAATCTCCATCCGTCTACATGTTTCAACGCTTAAGCTACTGTGCGAAGTGCGTTGTAATACGTATGATAGGAAGACAAGTATCCCATTGATCTCAACTCCAGTAAAACCGCTCCACTGCTTTACATGAGTGCACAAGTTGCTGACAAACTCAATAACTTCTTTGAAATCATATATACGTCAATGACTTTTGCGAAAATTTCAAACATCTGAACTCCATCGGTAAGCTATATGCATTTACCGCATTAGAAACATGACTTTCCTCATTTCTATCGACGTACTTGCATATCGTAAATAACATTCTTTGCCTCGTAAGGTTGCCAACGCTCTTTACCAACAACAGTAGCACCGCCTAGCAAGAAAAATAATTTTCCATTCTACTAATACGGCAACTGTTACGTCACCTAATCAGAAGAATAAGAGATTACAGAGCTTTCATGAACTCGACGAGAGCAATATTCTAACCCTTAGCGAACATCATTGGAACTTTCTTTACAAATATTGTTCATTAATATTCTCAGCAAGTTTCTAGTATTACTTAAAATCATCTTTAAAATCTCCATACCCATTAGATGAATGCAACACGTCAGTGAAAAGAAATAGATTTTTGCCCATTTTGCTGAATGTTCTACAGTGAATAGAGGATTCAATGGAGTA
>JAARMF010001141.1:1771-17833 GCA_022844705.1 Toxascaris leonina | reverse complement strand
CCCCCCCCCCCCCCCCCCCCCCCCCCCATGCATATAAGCTCCAATAAAATGTGGGACGTTCGGCAATTTGGCACTCAACAGTTTTCGAAGCAACAATCGCAGTCTATAAAGACGTTTGCATTAAATCCGATTGCATTGAATTCATCTTACTTAAGTATTAACTTAAATTTATATCCTCCTCACATATGAGCCTTTCTACAACGTAAACAACAAGTTACAACTAAGCTTTCATAGACAGTTTCCAATTTATTTACTAAAATATATACATAAATAAAATTTAAAGAGAACGAAAACTATAAAAAATATATCAAAAAATATATAAATACCCATTTAAATAAATTTGAATATTTTGGTATAAATCTTTGAAATAAAAATAGCTTCTTCAATCGATCATCACAAAAAGAATATTCTTTGGAAATTCTCGGAAGAAATTCAACGAAAGAGAAGAAATCGAGAATTTTTTGTTTGATAAAAAGATTTCATCTTTAAAAAAAAAGAGCTGATAAAAGAAGTTAAATCTCTACCACACATAATATGTGAATGAAAATTTCGCAGCAACTAGATTCATCGTTGTTAAAGTTGAAGATATATAAGCCGAATAGGTAGATATGTAAGCGTATATCAATTATACAGCTGCATGAAACGATAGGGTTCTGGACTGTGGCTTCAGGATTCTGGACTCAACTCTATGAAACAAGCGGAAATTTTCAAAAAAAAAGGAAAGAAAAAAAGGAAGAAAGAAACCTATCAAAAATTGGCCTATTGCCGATGTTAAACAATTTCTAAAAATCTCGTCAGATTTCTTCATAATTGCTTTAGGTTTTAGAGTTTGCTATTGACAGTTTTATCTTATATTAGCTCATAAGCGAAAAAACAAACAAATGATTCGCATTAAGATAAATATTTACGTACTACTGCAATAATTGAGGATATTTCTCATAATTTCCACAAATAGGAGGTCAGTAGCTCAATGGTAGTGCTTTCGCTCGTTAAGCGAACAGACCTTGGTTCAACTCCCCGCTAATTTCCCAACGGATCAGCCAAAAGGTCAAGCACTAGGCGTTCCAAAAAATCTCATAACAGCCACGTGTGTGGGCATGATTGTCATCTGCTGCATCGATAAGGGAATCGATGAAACTACAACTGCATTTGTATCTTTGTAATTTCCACAAATATTTCTCCCCATAATTAACTCACATAGTCGACAGATAAATAAATGATATTGCCCTTTATGTTTTGCACAATTTCATGATGACTATTGAATGCTAAATTTTCGATATCCACGCGAGTTGCACAAATTTCTTCGACGCTAACCTCAATAAGTTTATTCTTTCAAACGAAACATTTTGAAAAGAAATGGGGGGAGAGACAGGGGGGAGGGGGGAAGGAGAGAATTTTTTTGCCATTAAAAAAAGTCAAATTCAAAGTGGGTGGTCTCGAAAATTAGGGAAATTCAACAACCCCTCAACATCGAAATTTGAGCTTATTTAAGGTCATTGTATTGAATCTCGCATTCCCTCTCTCTTTCTAAGAATGTTGATGAGTTCAACAGCACACAATTTCATATGGTCAACATATGCGAATTTGTCCGAAAAATAAACTTAACGCCGTTCGATTCGCCATCTCCCGTGAGCATCATCTAAAGCTAAACTTCATTTTTACGAACTACTATGTCGATTGTTTGTTTCGACGTTTCGACATCTCATTTTTTGCACATTTCCTTCTTTTTCTTCTACTTCTTCTTCTTTTTTCAGCTTGTCGCTAACGAAAAGAATCTCAACGGGGATAGGATGACTGGAAGAGTATGTCTAGATGAAAGGGGATATCCGGACAGGAAATAATGTCTAGGAAAAAGCAAGACAAGATTTCTGAAAGAACTCTTCATGAAAGAACAAATTATTCATATATTGTTGCATGAAGAAAAAAAAATTTGCTCTCAAAAATTATAGCATGAATATAGAAGAAAATAATTGCATGACATATTTAAATAAATAATATTAATTGCAATTCAATTTATATCTCATCTCAAATGGAATCTATGAAATAGCCATCAATTGTCGACTAAAAACGATGGGAGAAGAAAAAGACGAAGAAGAAGATCGACTCGGCCGTAAAATAACTTTGCATATGTCTCATCAATAAAGTGTTCTGTGCAAGTGTCAACTATCACTCAAAAAAATGGGATCGGCAGAACTTTGAGTACCATATTGTACAGATCAAAAAGAAAAAAAAATTCCCATCCCTAAAAGTGATGTTTTCTATTCGTAATCATTTATAGAAATTTTAGAGAGAAATCATTTCCGGTTTTTCAAATGATTTACAACGATCGAAATTTTAACGATCGGCTAAATTATAATAGAGAATTAATCGGCTAAATTATAATAGAGGCTAAATTATAATTTCAACGATCGGCTAAATTATAATAGATATCAGCATATCATATCAACTCCACTGATTGCTAAACAAGGGATATCACAAAGATGAATATTGCAAAATATTACCCCAAAAAAAAAAAAGGAATTTTAACGATAGGTTGACTAAGCGTGGCACTTTTAATCCTCTCTACGAAGCGATTTAGAATAAGCAAAAATGCAAAACGCTCAACTACAACTATCGCCCACTTCCCCTCAATTTTCGCATTCAAATCGCACAACTACGACCATCACTATATATGTTAATATGTATAATATTAGGAAACACTGAAATAAGTATATAATATTAGGAATTGGAAGTCCACTATTGCAGTCAAATTATAACAACAACTTGTAAGCGGCCATAGCAGCTTCGCCGGTGGATTCCGATCACCAAAGCTTAAAATCAGATCGCCAGATTCAGTCATTTCGAATTTGAACACAATGCCAATCAACAATGCGAATTTATGCGTAATCTTTCACTCACAATCTACAACAAATCTGAATCAATTGAAAGCGTTTAACGAAAAACGACGATAGCAAAGCAATGAATATGAATAAGTGAAAGCCGCCTAGCTAGCTAGTTAAGCGTTGAAGCTTACGAAGCAGCAAATGCTATATGCAATTGAGGGGGTAGATTGAGGGTAGTGGACAGCGGGCGGCGAGCACACCACCACAGCATGCTCTTTATTCGTAGTTGGGCAAACACAAAAGACCAACGACGACCCGCTCGTACGCACAACACCCGTTAGCTACTAGCCACAAATTTATTCACACGCATCAAATGCACGCATAAATCCGATCGTAAATTCAACATAGAAATCTAAGCGACCTCGATCATCCGTTAGTGAAGAAATTCCCGCAACAATTCTCACCTCTCAATTGTGACCACTTATCGTACTTTTTCATTGAGTGAGCTAAATGGGATATACTATATCTCAATACTTCAAAAAGAAAAGAAAAATATGTAAATAAAGGAAAGAAAAATAAACAAATGAATAAATAAATAAATAAATAAAGACATAAAAAACAATAATAACTTGAAGAAGTTTATTTATTTAGTTATTTACTTATCTTAAATAATTTGAGGCCGTTCATTTATTTTGTTATTTATTTATTTATTTGTAAAATCACCTCTCTTTCCCAGCTGTAAAAAAGCAATTATTGCGTAAAGTTCGTAAATTATTTGTTCTCCACCCTCCTTCCTCCCCCCTCCCTTGACCCCTTCCCTCCTCTCCATATTGGCAAGTTTCAACCTATTACGGTCTTCAAATATATATATATATATATATATATATATACTTATATTTATATATTTATATTTATATTTACATGCTTCCTTAGAGTTTCTGTTGATTGCGACCAAAAATTTATCTGTTGTTGTCATTAACAATATTTTATCAACAAAATGCTACATATAAGCGAAGTTTCTCTTATTTATTTATTTTTTTGTTATGATAAGACTAATGGCTCATCTTCCGTTTTCAGCATATTTACCATTCAAGGATGCACTCAAATTCACTTGAAATAAGATAAGATGATTATTTTTAAGCGAATAAATAAAATTTTAGCATATTTCTTTTATTTAGTTAATTCACTCTCACTAAATAATAATTACATTTCGCAAAGAAAAAAATTACCTCCAATTTTATCTCGCTCAATTTGTTCACTATTAAAAATATTTTTAAAATACTCGATAAAATTTGGCGATTGTTCAACTAAATTTGGCAAATATTCAATTATTTCTCCATGAAATTATTATTATCGTTCATTTATCTTACAAGAAATTATTGTCTCATTTAGGTAAATGATGATCACTTAACAAATATTTCTTAATGATGAAACATATAAAAGCACTATCAAATAGAATGAGTGTAAATGTTTTACGCACAGAGATGAGAGAAAGAAAACGATTCTCTCTATTCGTTTTATTAGTTAAAAGTGAGAGTTTGTCGTTTTCAAATGAGGAAAAATGGGTGTCTTCAACGGATATTGGACAAAATTATTAGACAGATATCGGACAAAATTATCTGATTTCGAAGGATGTCCGACAAAATTATCTACGGAGACCGGACAAAATTGTCAAGTTTCAAAGGATATCAGACAAAATTATCCGATGGATAGCAGATAAAATTATCCGATTCCGAAGGTTACTGGCTTTTCCAATTTCGAATGATCTTAGACAAAATTATCTGACGGATATCGGACAAAAGTGTCCAATTCCGAAGGATCATAGACAAAATTACCTAACGGATACCGTACAAAATTATCAATTTCCGAAGGATATCAGGCAAGATCGGCCAACTTCAAAGGATATTAGACAAAATTATCCGACATCGTAAATAACTAACACATCGAACAAGGTATTCGAACGTCACACAACGTAATAAAAATATGCGGTGAGAAGTGAACGTAGCAACAACGCATACTACTGCGCGAAACTATTATTGCAAGTGAAGAAAAACAGCATCAACGGGCTTAGGCTTCTATTTAGCAGCGGCAAGAGCGCAACGAATACAACAAAAGGTTAACAAACGGCCTTCATAAGGTTCGTGATGCATATGAAGAGAATAAATCCCTCAAAGTGAACAATGAATTGAAAAGGAAATGCCGACCCTCTATCATCGTTATTCACTAAAGAGTGACACTAGTTCTGATATAAAGAATATATCTCCTCAAAATTTTAGCCACAATAAATACTCAGAATTTCTAATAAATTATAGAGTGGAGCATTTATTTTTTTTTTTATTTTGCATATTTTAAGCTAATTATACATCCGTATCGTTTTGCTGAAATTCCGAGCGGAAAAATTCTCTACTTCTCTTGAATAAATTAGGCGTCGAGATAGGCAAAATATGGGGGGAACGGGTGGAGAAGACAAATAAAGGATCCTCAAAAATGGGCAATTTTCGTAGAAAAAAGAAAACTTGCTACACTTAACGACCCATCTAATCAGGGTCTTTCCAGCTAATTGTATACGAGTACCACAGTTCGTACACCCTTTAATGGGTTTATAACCAAAGAATAATATACCATCATCAGCACAAGAAAAGTAAGAAATACCCACCAACCCCCTACCCCCCCCCCCTTTTTTTGAGATAAATATTATGGATATCTTGATAGGTATTTTGATGGAAATAACTAGGTAACTCATTAGACCAATTCCAAATGTTTTCAACTATACCCAATCCCGAATCGATGTTATTATGTTTGGGATCATTGAAGCGCACTTGCAACATCCAAACACCATGACGACTGAAGAAAGCAGTCGCTGAACTCAACTACACAACGATATTCCCCTCGCAATATCGCAAAAATTTCACGTATACTTGCGATTGTAATGCATGTTGAACCGCTTTCAGTGGAATATCGCTCTTTCACCATCCTTTCCTTCCTTTCCTTCCTCTCGCATTCTCTCCCTTCCTCCACCTCCCCCCCCCTCTCCTAAATTCATGTCACCAAGAATGAATAGTCGTATTCTCAGTCACATAATCTAAACAACTTGGAACATGAGCGGAACTGTGGACTGAAAATAATAAAAAAAAAAAGAAACTTACCAGGAAATTGAGCAAACGATGAGGAGTTTGCACTTGTTGATGGAAGAAGAAGAGCATTTGGTCGAATGGATTGAGTGGTTCCACCTAGAAACAATAACATATATAAATTCAATTCCAATAAGATACTACTGCGCAATAATCTTACTTCTTCTATTGAAAGCAAAGTAATAAACATCATCGAATCGGAGTGCAATCGCTACTGCGTTCAAACAGTGAAAATAGAACTGAACAAAATTAGCTATATGAGGCTTTTGATTCAGTATTGCACAAAGAGGAGATAAAGAGAGCAAGCAGGGTAAGAGGGGGGGGGGGGGGGGTGGGTGGTGGTGACTCTAAAATTAACGAAAACAATAAAACACCTTGTAGAAGAAATATATTTCGAATTTGAAAGAATTCATTTAAAAGATATTTCTTGGTTATTTTTGTTGAACCTCCTACCCCCTCCCCTCTCCCTCCCCCCAGAAAAAATTTCCTCAGAAAGTATATTCGAAATCAGTCAGCAAAAAGAAAAAAAAACAGTTCAACTAAGATGGAAAAAAACGGAAAGATAATTCATGAGAAAAGCATAAGTTCTAGAAGGAAATCGCTCCCATGTGGTAAGCTTCTCCGGAAGGAAGAATTTTTTTTGCTTCCGGAACCGGAAAAAGAAAACGACAAATTGCTCGTGACAATGAAGTAAATTTATGAAACGATACATCAAGCTTAAATTGGTTAGCCATTCACATCAAATCAACACTCGCAACTGTATTTATCAAAGTATTTCAGCATTGAGAAAGTGAAGCTTATCAAAATAAGCTTATCCTAGCTCATCAAGATAAGCTTATCCTAGCTTATCGAATAAAAGACCGAAATACACATCTTTTCAACATAAAAACCGGAAGAGAAAATCTCCGTTCTGCGTTGAGCAATCGGTTGTCTTATGAAGAAAACCAGTGAAAAAAACACATCCAAATACACTCGTACTTTTTAGTCGTTCATAGTTCCGCTAAACACTCTAATCCACCACCCCTACGGGATGGTATTTTCCCACAAAAACAATCGACTGCATAAATAGCAAGCGAAAAGGCTCTACTTAATCCGCACTTAGCTAGCGGAACGACAAAATTTACATATGCAAATCAGCTCCAACATCCATTTTCTGCAAAATCGTCCAAGAAATACTCTGTTAAAATCTGGAAGGATCCTGCTCTAAGATTAGGCGATATTCATCATTAGACGATCGCTTCAATAAACAAATAAATAAATAAATAAACAAAAATTAATCGCACGAGCGCACAGAAAAAATTCAACTCAAAGTTTCACCTCCATAGTAATTATTACGATCATCCGGTAAAGCGGTAGACAATGCAACCGAGCGATACGATGGCCTTGAAGCGTAGCTTTTTGTGTTGCTCATTTGTGGTGATTGCATCGCTCCCATATTCGCAATATCTGGTACTATTGGAACTGAGACCTAAAATAGGAGAGAAAAAATATGCGAGGGTGGTAAAACCGACGTTTACATATTTGCAAAAAAAAGAACGAAGAAAAATTCAAAAATAAATATAGATGAGTTGAAAGTAAAAGCCATCATTTATGCTAAGTAACTAGCTAATCACATTAAAGCCGTTTAAATCAAGTAATTTTACAGTGATGAAAGAATCATTTGCTTTTAAATCGAAAGCTTTTTGAGTAAATTAAGAGATTTCCTTCCAATCCGTTCGGTCAATCATCTAAGAGAGCGCCTATTTTTGCTAAGGAGTTGACAATTCGAATCCCACTAAACATTTCCCCATGGAGTTAGAAAGCTTATCGCATCAGAAATAAATATATCTAAAGCAACAAAGCAATAAGCTACCTCAATTACCTCAATTAGTTAAGCATCAACCCATTGACTATTCTTTGAATTATTATTCTCTCTTACCCTCCCTTTTCTCCTGNCCCCCTCCCCCCCCCTTTCCCAACCGTCCCTCTTGCGTGAAAAAAAACGAAAACTGTCTGGCTTGTTGGAAATATCTCACCAAAAAAAAAGAACTCCAGTTGCATAAAAGCAATTTTCTAGATTATATTTGTTCATGGATTATTTTTGATTCCACAAAGGCAAATGGCCACCAATCAAGAATTCGAAAAACGACTGTTTGAAAAATAGGAAGCTTTATTTCTTTCAAAATTTTTGCAAAATTCTAAAAAAAGGAGTGAAAAAAAAAACAACGAGAAAACGATTAGTTCTGATTTCCACGATACGTAACATTCGTGATAAGCATAAGCCTATCTCTAAATGTGTTTGTCCATTTGCACTTATACACAGCACATTGATATGTAATCAATCAGTGCTCTAGCAGTATATCGTCAAACAATGAACAACAGTACTTACGCAACTAAACGACGTATGTCACTTGTGGATGTTTTAGGACAAAGAGGCGGAGGGAGAGAACGGGAGGGGGGGGGGGGGGGGGGGGGGGNGGGGGGGGGGGGGGGGGAAATGCAAACGTTACAAATACGCAAAATAATCCCAAACCTTTCAACGAGTAAATACCATTTGGTATTATCCATTGGAAATATTCTTAGATCGCCAAATGGAGCGTCAAAAAACTTAGCTCTCTCTTTCATTTACTTCTCTCAGCTAAAATCCTTCACCCCCTCCACCACCTTCTCCCCTCCTCGAAAAATTCCATCGAACTTAGAATGAGCAATCAAGCTTATAAAGAAATTGATTTCCTTATAAAACGAAATTTGTTTTCAAAAAAATTAAAAAAATATACGCTAAAAAATATCAAGCTAAGTATTGTGTTAGACGCTAGCAGCTCGAGCTATTTGATGACGAATTAGCTAACTTTAGATAATAAAAATTAGCACAAAAATCACCAAAGAAATAGTATTTTTAAGCAAACGCTAAGGTGAAAGCCTCTAAAATGCACTTTAAAAAGTACACTCACTCAATAATTTAATCACTATTAAAAAAGGACTTCATTATTGCACACTCAAATCGATTCACCTACCTATTCGAGAGCATTTCTTAAGTTGTTTACTTTGCGATCGAAAAAAAAAGTACTTAACTCATCGATTCCCGCTCTTGCACTCTTACTAGCTTTGCTTATTGGATTTTTTTTTTCGAATCAAAGCGGTAAATTGCTCCAAAGTAGTAAAAATTGCTCCAGAGTGGCAAAAATTGCTCCAGAGTGGAGTATAATATAGTTGTTCGAATATTTCAAACGATCTTATGGGGCATTTTTCAGAATTTGATTCTACATATTCGAGATAATAACTGAGGAGGAATTTATATTTATAAGCTAAAGTCTTCATTCAACATATAATCGCTATTCCATTCGATAGAAAAATCATCGAGAAACGTTTCGATGTAATAAAATGAACCGCTAATATTTCGATTATCGTCCGAGTGTTTATCAACAAAAGCAAAATTCCCCATTAAGCTCTTCTATCGGTAAACTGTTAATCACAAGTGATGAATCTCATTTTATGATTGTATTTTTATAGGCTCTTTATGCGTTGATAGGACAAACAAAAGATTACTAACCCCCCACACCCTCACCCCACCTCAACCCATCATACTTCATACCACTCCACCCCACTTTACCCCTCAGATTTCCCACTAAGAAAAGCCGATTAAACTCTAAGTATGCAATAACGCAATGCCTATAATCGGTTTGATGATTCCACTCATAATCAGATGCTATATGAGTTGTTGGCAATAATTTTACCAATGAAAAGCATGAATTAGTTGGTTTGTTTGTTCTTTTTTTTTTGTTTTTTTTCAAACTTATTGAAAATATTCTCCAAAATAGCAGCAAAAAATAATAATTCATTGAAATATTTCGCTCGTTCTTTTCGAAGCCAAAAATTTCATCTTCTTAGTGAAGAATTTTTATGAGCAAATAAAATCGCCTATAATCGGTTGTGATGAATTCTACAAGCCAACCAATAACCCCATCTCCCTAGTGAATGTCATCTAAGAAAACGACGATCACATTCGTTTATTTTTTTCTCTTTTTTTTCTGGTATCCTCTTGTAGCTACTTTTCTTTCTTTAAAGAGTATTTTCGAGAATTTCCTACTTAACAAAAAATTTAAAAGAATTACTTATTTAATAAGAAATTAACTTTTTTCTAAAAGTATCACCGTTTTGATATATTCTAATGGTTTAAAAAGATGAAGAAAAAATATATATGATGACACCCTTCAGGTAGTAAGAAAGAATGAAGGGTAAATCTATGAATGAAGTTTTATTTAAGCGATAAATTCTTTTCAATTCTCGATGGATTTCAATAATTCATTCGACTCTGAAGCACAAATAGTGACATATTTTTAGCAAAATATAGCGCTAGTTAAACTTCAACTAAAAGCTCACCTGAACTAGGCATTTTTCTCTCACTAAGAAGCTCACAACTCAATTGATGTTTATTTTACGAATTAGACGAAAATCATTGGAGAGCTTTTTTTTTTCGTTATTTCTTTTTATTATTTTCAATTACGTCTTTCTTCTTAATTCCCTTAAATAAGAGGAAAAGACAACAAACAAATAAAGCATATTTTAATACTAGCTAGTTTTCTTCGAGAAATTTCGAGAGTTTGAGAGCAGCATTTCAAGTGCCAAAAAAAAAAGAAAAAAAAGAAACCTCTTTACACTTTTATGAAATGCCATATCATTTTCGATATTCATTTCGTAACGACTTATGTAGTTAAGAGGTTTTTCTCAAATGTTGATTCTCTTCTATGATTATATCTCTCTCCCCGTCTCTCTCTTGCTCATTTTCTCTCTCTCCGTCTCTCTCTTATAGAGAGAGTTATTATCGGCAAAAAAAAGTCTCCATTTTAAATTCATAGGAATCTAGTATGAGCTTTTACTACAAAAATGCGACCATCATTCATGGCTTATTGCATTTTTCAAGGAATATTTCATTCAAGTTCTTTAAGGACTCCTCATCGCTATTACGTGAATGATTTCGTCAATTCACACTAAATGCTGAATGGATTGTCTGATCCTATAGAAAACTTTGGTCGAAAAAAAAATCAAAAAAAAAACTTTTTTTGTCATTCGAATAGAGAACCTCATTATGCTCAAACCAACTGTACCCCCACCTTCCCCCTCATCAGAAAAAATGCCCCGAAATCCTTGCACAGATGTCTTGTCTATATTAAACATGGAATCGATGAGCCTAATGCAATGATTATTTACCCAGTAATTGTTGCTATCGCATTATACTTCTAAAGATGCAGCAATATTACAGAAAAAAAGAAGAATTCGAAGGGACTTTTTTGAACTCATAAGTACCACATTCTACGGGAAGTGATTTTTCTAGCTATATGGAAAATTCATATCACGACTGAGATATTTATATGGAAATACAATAACTACCAAATAAGAAATAAAACTGAAATCCTCCGCCCCCCCCCTCCCTCCTGCCTTCTTCTCACCTCCCCCCCTCCCGCCCATTCCAGGGTGTTTCTTTCTATGAGATGCGATATTCGAAGCAGACGATGATGAATAGCACTAAAATCTGTGCAGAATCCTTATTGATGTGATAAGCACAAAAATAATCGCTAGAAGGGTTTACAAGCTTAACNTAAATGCGTTTTTCCTCCACACCCCATTCTTCCCCCTCCCCCTCTATCCCCCTCCCCCACGCCCACCACTTTCTTCTCTCTTTTCCTCTATCCGTTTCTCTCCATTACGATCAACTTCATAATATTTTTTTGCGAGGAAAATGAAGCCGAATGCAATTTGAGTAAATTGACGAATAAAATAAATTTTCACTGCAATCAACAAACGATCCATACAAAGTAATTACGCTTCATGCTTCAAACGATGAGAGCATTTCTAAATTGTGCAGTATCAAAGAAGAAAAAAGAGGGAAAGAGAAAGAGAAAGAGAAGAAGGAAAAGAAGAAAAAAAAACCTCTCGTCAAACGAACCTTTTTTATTTGTCTTGGAATTTGTTGATTGGTAAAAGCGCCACCCATACATGAGTTTGTTCTTGAATTCATTGCCACCACTGAAAAATTAAATATTATTACTTTTTTTAAAATCACGCTTAAAAAAAAGGAGAAAAAAGATCGAATGCAAAGATTTTCAGTTGAATATTTCCGCTTAATTTTTTTATATTTTTGCGCTAAAATATTCGCGAAAATTCGACTGATTAGTTGGAATTAATCATCTTCGAAAAATCAATCAGCAATTAATTCGATGAACGCTGAATAAATATACAAAATTTAAAAAAAAAATTCAACAGTTTTCGAATGAAAAGGTTATTTTCTTTTTTTTTTAGAACAAAGAGAAAAAAATTGCACTTGGTGATGTTTAGCTATCGATAGAAGATATGACGCATGTCTAACTTAATCGACTGTTTCAGCTATTGAATTAAAAGGTATGAAGCAAGCAAATATATCGCGGAAATTCGGCGTCCATCTCCAAATGAGATGATTTGCTATATTCTTGTGTTTTTGACGACGAAAGCAAACATTTTCCATAAACGGGGTTGAACCCGCGATCTCTCGTTAGCCCGGAGATCGCGGATCCCTCTCGGCGCTCGCGGTAGCTCATTGGTAGAGCAATCGATTGACAAGCAAGAAATCACAGGTTCATTCCCGTCTGTGGACGGATGTTTTCATTGGTCATCAAGAGACAAAACTTCCATCATATTTGAAGGGTAATTTTATCTCGATTTACAATAACGTGGTATAAAATTTATGTGAGTAAATGCGATACTCTCTCAATCGAATAAATTTGCAAAAAATAAGCAGCATTAAATTCATAATTTTACTAAAGCAATTCATCGTTCAATGAAGTGAAACTATGCGAAAAAAGTTTTATCGCTTCGCTGAACGTACATAATAGCAGCTGAATTTGATGGATTGAATAGGCAAAAACACATCAATTACTTAGTTTGCACATATGATGCCAAACTCGTTGGTAAGCTTCTAGATTTTTTCACTTGGCCTAATACAGCCATTTTTCCTGAAGAAAAAAAAACAACTAATAAATAGCTATTCGTATGGTATGATCTGTAGAGTAATTACTGATACGATACGGTATACAAGCTGCAGATCGGCTACTGATACGATACAGTATACAACCTGTAGACTGACTAGTGATATGATACCGTATACAAGCTGCAGATCAGCTACTCATACTATACAGTATATAAGTTGGAAATCAGCCACTGATATGATACAGTATACAACCTGTAGACTGGCTATTGATACGATACGGTATGTAAGCTGTAGATCAGCTATTGATCCACTACATTATATGATCTCCGGATCAGGTACATATTCAAGACACCTAACGTATAAGGTGGCGTTACATCAACAGTATTATTTTGAGATTATGTCATAGGTGACAGAAGAAAGTTGACATTCCATAGTTTGTTACAGCACATTTTAACAACGGCATAAATCATTTCGCTTATACAGTTTCAATTAAAATCCGCATTAATGATTGAATAATACTTTAACATTTCAATTATTCCACGATGAATTTAAAAAAAAAAAATTGGCATATACATCTAAGATGATTCCCTTCTCTACTCCTTTCTTCTCCTCTTCCTGCTTCATCAATTCATTTCATCATATAGCTCAAAATGATCCACATAATGGAAATATCTGATAAAGATAGTATAGGCAAGCAAAAATTTAAAGCAATAAATTTCACTTTCTCTCTCCATTTATTAGAAAAATCTTCTCAAAAACTTTACAAAATTCTTATTCATTTAAGAAGCTCAGTTGAAGATAATGACTGGTGGTCATTAATGGACAAAAATATTTTCGTCCACATATTAAAATAGCCGAAAGAAAGGAAAACTACAGTGTCGAATTAACAAACTATACATTTACAAGTAATTTGATGGAAAATTTCACTAGAAAAGCTTGAATTGAAAGAACAGCTTTACAATTGAAGAAATTAAGTTCAACGAAAAGCTTCCTAGCAATAAGAAAGCTTCCTGAAGAAGCTAAAAGCTAAGCTAAGAAGAAAACTTCATCGAGAGAAAGCGACGAGAAAGACAATTGTTTCTTATTTAATGAACTTAACATGCACCTATCGACCTAAGTGAAGAATGTGTCCCATCCCCCTCCGCCCAAAAAAAAGGACAACACAACACAATGAACAAAGCATAAATTGATAGTGCTATAAAAGAGGAAATAATGTTGCGGAAAAAAATGAAGAAGCAATAATCATTCGTTGTATTTTTTCGATGAAAATAAATTAAACACTCAAATAAATATTTAAGCGATATTTCAATAAAGTGAAAAATAAACGAACAATTGAAAACTATATTTTTTATTTTTAACAATTACTTCTCTATTTGAGGGGATACTCAATTAATGATTAGAGATTAGATGGAGTGCCTCTATGAGTATTTTAGAAGAGGAAATTCAACATGAAATCTCAAAGCCATTCAACATTCGATGCGATAATAATGCGCATAAATGAAATCATAATAGCGAATTTTGATCTTTTTTCGCTATTTTTACGCTCAAACAGCCAAAAAATAGCGAAAAACATTCGCGATAATTGCAAATTAAATACGAATTAAATATGGGATTTGAGAGAAAATAACAAAAAAATTATTTCGCAAGTAAAAAATCAACGGTGAGTAGTTTGACGTCATCGCGAAACACTAGGAACTATTGAGCGAATATCGCAAATATCTTATTCATGTAATAAGAATGATAAGCGTCAGTTACATATTGTAAGAGAATATAACCCCCGGGGCATAAAACGCTCCCAATAAGTGCTAGCCATACGGTATATTTGCATAAATTACGAGAAGTGCTGATCAAAAATATTCGTCTATGACAACGTGCGCATTTCGTCTTATATCTCATACAGACGACATATTAATCTGTCGATATATTAATGGCATATTGAACTGAGCAACGGCAATCCCCCCGTCCTTCCTCCCCCTTCCCCCTCTCCCTCACCCCCCCCCCAACTAAATCAAAAAAAGACGTTTAAAGCACTTTGTAAAATCTAGGTCAATTCGCTGCAAAGTATCGCAAATAACGCCGAAATGTAAACAAATTTAAAGCAGCGAACATTTTTCATTTATGTGAAGAAAATTGACTAGGATAGATATTGGGCGTATTTCCTTTTCATTTTTTCCGTCCCTCTATCTCTCCTCCTCCTCCTCTCTCTCTCTCTCTTCTTTTTCAATCGAACAAGACAACATCCTAGTGTTGAAATATGATTAGGATGAGCTAGACGACATATTCATTTGTAAGTGTGCACATTTTATCGATATTTCTTCGAGGCAACGAAAATTTGAAGGATTCGAAATAAAGTGAAACTTGCTCATATTATATCCGCAAAACGATATCCTCCCCCTCCTCCTTCCCCTTTTCTCCCCTCCTCATCCCCACTCCCTCTCCCTTTCCGCCCCCCCCCCCCCTCCCCAAACAATTTTTTCATTAATGATCTTTATTCACTCACTAAAAAAAAAATTCAAAATAGCATAAAAATCACATACGTCATTCGTAAATTCAGCTATAAGCTTCAATGAGAATGAAATTTCAGCAACTGAGAAAATAATAAACGCTCAAGAATTAATAATATGAGAATAATAATAAGAATTAATGAAGTATTTTAAAAAATACTAATATTTAAAAAAAAAAAAGAATTACTGATAGAATCGTTGCCACATTTGTAGAGTATTTCGGAGGAGATTTTCTAGTGATAGAAAATAAGAAACGCACAAAGCCAATCGTTTTCGGATTAAAAATCCAGAAACATTATCCAGAAAGGGGGAAAAATTCCGCAAATTCCTCGCTAATAATACGAGGGTTTTTTTTTGTGGAAAAAAAAGCTTTGAACAAGATGAGGGGAGGATTGGGGAGTCCGAAAAGCTTTGTAATCTTTCCTTTCTCTCTCTCCGCTCTCTTACCACTCCCCCCCCCCTCCCCCCCTTTCCGCCACCATACAAAAAGAAAAACATCGATTTTCTAAAAACATTTTTTCGAAACTCCTCATCTCCTCATCATACATTATATTAAACGAGAAATTTTTCCACGCATAT
Organism: Toxascaris leonina; assembly: GCA_022844705.1. Lineage (NCBI taxonomy): Eukaryota > Metazoa > Nematoda > Chromadorea > Rhabditida > Ascarididae > Toxascaris > Toxascaris leonina. The sequence goes on along the minus strand of JAARMF010001141.1, from coordinate 1,857 downwards.
CCATGTACTTCCTGAAATTCGAAGATTTTAACCTTAATGCAAACAAGCCATAACTAATGAGAGTCACATCGCAGTGAAAGATCGGT
>JAARMF010001140.1:10595-39737 GCA_022844705.1 Toxascaris leonina | reverse complement strand
TTTCCTCTTTTTTTTTGTTTTGAGGTTTTGAGGCCTTTGAGATTTGATGCCAAAAAGTTCAGATGATTCCAAACTTTTCAGGACATTAGTGAGGATGACCGATTTGACGCTTTTGTTGGATCCAATCTTTCTACTGTTTGCGATATCGAATCTTTTGACGAGTGTCGCCTTCAATTCGCCTCTTGTCTTTCTGCCGGTTCATGCCGAAAGACTCGGATGTTCCCCTAAGGAAGCTGCTCGAGTTATTAGCGTATTTGGTGGGTTATTGAGATATTGCATCATTTCTGAAGGCATTTTACTTTCTTCGTGTAATCTCGCAATTCGTTAGGTTTGCATTCTGCATTTGTTCAGTGGAGGGCCTTTTTGAAAATTAAAAAAAAAACGAGAAAAGACGTAGGTGATGCAGCTTTAAGTCACCTTAGCATGTGATATTTTCATTAACAAACTTCACCTGAACTCCAGTTTTAATGATCGCATCCCAGCGACTGGAACGAAGGACGACCATTTCAGTCGCATCGTTTAAAATCGTATATCTTTAAAATAAATATCGAGATCTAAGGGGCCAAATATAATCGGAGATGCTGAGATCGACGTTTAGATAGCCGATGCACATATTCCATTTTTGTATCGAAAACTTCGAATTGGTCGATTTTTTTCGCATCGCTGAGCGTTTGCTCCGGAGCAGAACATGTTTTCTCCAAAGCATAAATACTACAGAACTGTAATCAAATTCTAAATCGTGTTCTTTCTATCAGGACTTTTGAACACAGTCGGTCGAATTCTCTTTGGTCTTGTCTCGGATCGTCAATTTCCAACGAAATATGGCAAAGATACGGCTCGGAATCGATTATGGATTTACAACATATCGTTGAGTATTTGTGGCGTCCTCACGATGCTCGTCTTTGTTTGCAAAGATTTCATTTCGTTGGCGGTCAGTTCCACTCTTTAAGTTTTTTGTAATCATTAACGTTAAAGCTTCATCTTACTACAATGTTTTTCTACCACAATGTTTTCATAGAATATCATTTCGCTTACTGAGAGATTTGCTTTCTCATATCGGCAATATTTCTCGAAATTGAAAGCATTCGGAATGTGCAAAATTATTTCAGCGAATAGTGAAATACTTCGATAAAATTGTTTGTTTTTCGATAGAGCGAGAGAGATAAGGACTGGATGAGGCGCATCTCATTTGAAAAATATCAGAAATCATCGTTGTATCTAATTTTTTTGAAGATTTATTCGGGACTGTTTGGGCTGACCCTGTCATCGTACGTTTGTCTTACGTCGGTTCTGCTGGTGGATCTCCTTGGTTTAGAGCGTCTAACGAATGCATTCGGTCTATTACTTCTATTTCAAGGCATTGGTACTATCTTCGGACCTCCTATTGCAGGTGCCTCATTTGCGATCAATTATTTGACAATAGGGTTTGCGAGAGAATCGAAGTGAGGGTAATATCATCAAGTAATTACTTTTGCTTTTTATGCGGGATCAGTTTTTCGAAAACTTGCGTACATTGTTGCAATAGTCGTCGAAAAGATGCTCGCAAAGTTGTGTTGCAGCGAACACTTCTCAACTGAAGTGACCACTCATGCTGCCTTTCGGCCTTCTTTATGAATAGACGACACTTTCTTCCATAACTACGCTTCTGATTTCTACATAAATAGGCATGTTTGTCTGAGAGTAGGTTCGTCAGCTGCTTTTATTATCAATAGAGAGTTTTTAATCGAGTTGTCGCTATTGAGTTTTGTACATATAAATAGATGCATCGTTTATGAGAGTTGTCGATGGAGCGAAGCTTCTTGCATTTCTTCAACTTAGTGTCACTACAAAATGGTTTCGTGACGATTACAAACCTCGTTGTCGCCTTCCTGGTTTCCTCTATTCTACGAGCAAACCAAGCCTATGACTGCTAACTAGGTTGTCGTGTGATCGTTTGTTCTGATCCATCGCATTATCCACGCTATAGTAGAGCCGATTTCATTTGAGGCTCTTAGCGCTAACGGTTCTTATTTGGTGTTTCAGGAAGGCTGGCTGATATATCGGGCACATATCATTGGTCATTTGTATTCTGCGGTGTTTGTTTGCTAATATCAGGTTTGATGCTTTTTGTTGTGCCATCGGTGAAGGCAAGAATGGCCAGGAGGACATTGCAATCAGAAGCGGTCGACGTTGAGAAGCTTTCGCCGTCCACCGATAACACTGTTTGTTGATTTATAGGTCGAATCGTTTCGTTCCTGTTCTCACTTTTCTTCGCTATTTCTGACTGCCCTCTTTGAAACACTTCTTAATATCCCAGCGCACTACCTCATATGAATAGGTCGTGGGAAGTAGTGAAATAAGAAATGGAATGCAAGGTTTGGTAGGCAACGAAATGAGCTAAGAGGGCGTTCTATCGCCTGTCATGTGTTTCTCTGAGTTTGTGTACTGTTACGTACCGTTGTATGTGTATTACTTGTTTTCTTCGTTATTCACTATTCGTGAAAGCGTTTAAGATAGAAACTGTATGCTGCGAAGATTTAAGAACAGTGCGAGAGAGTGGGAGATCAAGCGACGGAGTAAGAGAAGCGATTAAGAGGGATGGAGTAGGCCAGACTGGGAGCAGGAAGAGGGGGGAGGGCACGTAAGGATGCTTCCAGTGTTTTTAAGATGGCGCCATTATAGGTTGTGTGTAGAATACTTGATATTTTGCTCGCTCTTTCTATTCTATCTATCCATTGTTTTTTGGCAATCGGGTCATCCTTCTTTTGCCAACCGTTGTTTCTCTTTCTTTCTTCCGTTACCTGGTTTTTTTCATCCCTCTCAGTGAGGATGGATTTCAACCGATGCGAATGGATTATTTTTAAGTCATATGGTTCTAACAATTTCAAGATGTTTAAAGGCATCGTTATCATTCCGATGCCTTTTTTGATAGCTTTCCAGTAAACAAGCCTACGAAACAACTAGGGGTTTCATTTCAGAGGAGAGTTGAGGGTTGATTTCTTTATTTAATTTAAAAGCGACAAAAGATTCCAGTTCATGTTTTATCAATTTCCTACTTTCGATAGATGAGGGAATCGAATGAAAACCACAAATGACGGAAGTTTGCATGTCGCTTCATACGTAAATGAGCGTTAATAATCGTCTAAATATTGCTACACTAATATTTTCGATTTATTGGCATCATAATGTTGGATATATTTGTGCGGTTGCTACAAATGTACATTTGTTGATTGTTGCTGATCACTTTCGATGATGCATGAGATGATGAAGAGCATTGCTTCGATTGCTTGTTATGTTCTTATTTTCTGTTATTTCTTATATTCTGCTCGATTGTTTTCTATTCACTGATCAAATTCCGCGTTCGTCCTCAGAGAGATATTGAATAACTATCTGTGTATATATCGGTTCTCTGCGACGATAAATTTCTCCACAGATATCGCAATGAGGGAATGTAAAATACAATCATCACCAGAATAGTCGCTGAACCGTTTAAGGGGTAGCTGGAATATCTTCTCATCTTTCACTTCCTTTTCGACCTCAACGTAGTTGTCAAACGGGGGAAGGGGGTAGCGAAGGAGGGAGGTATAGATGAAGCACGAAGCGATCAGGCAGGAAGAACGTTTTTTCGCGATATGTGCCTGAGGATATATGCCGTATCTGCCTGCAAACATCAGGAATAATACTATATAGGGAGAATCCGTTACACAATCCACTCGTTCACGTCGGGAGTGCATAAATCTTTGCAATACGGCAAAAGGATAGTTGATCATGGATACAGGCGGATGGTTGCCCAAGGCAGATTAAACCTTTTCGGCAGAAAAAGGATGAAAGAGCAGGAAGATGTGTGTTGGTCATGTTTTTCATACTGTTTATGCTTCACGGGGCACTTGTCGTCCGCCCCTTCTCACGACGCCCGATGTTTGAAAGGTATACTGGTCTTGTCTATCTAGACGCAGTAGGCGTGGGTTTCTATTATTACACCATGGTTCAGAACACAAGACTCGCATCGCAGAGAGTCCATCAACTGTGGTATTTGCATGGAGTGTTATGATTTGTTATAAGAGTTGTTATGTTGCCGACTTCTGTGACAATCGATGTTGATGAATCCGAGTATTTGTTTCTGTTATGCTTTTTACAGTTTTCGTAATACCCCTTATTTGCATGGATTTCGCACTTTGCTTGATATCTGAACCTCTTTCTGAGATCAGAGATGTTTATTGCAGCTTTCCGAGGGAATATTTTAGTCGTGGAGTGTTTTTTCTTCAAGGTTTCGAAAGGGGTTTGCATCGAGAGAGTTTAGTGCCAATCACGGGAGGATTTTCGTGCGATACGTTTTATGGCAAAACAGCGTCTTCGTGATTTCCCTTTTTTGTGCCATGAAAGCTTTATTATTTTCGTTTGCACATTGGAAACGTTTTTCGATTTGGAAGCTCTCCTGCTATTTAAATGAAAGCTTTTCATGAAGCATTGGCCCTTCCTTGCCGCCATATCAAATTTTTGCGGCGGGAGAATGAGGGACTGCCGACTAGAGGACTGATCGTATCACTTTCGAAATCAAAGGTGCCATCAACTCATATGAGTAGTACGTCTCGTTGAACTTCAGATGATGCAAACAGCCATGCAGGAAGGTTTTGTGAGAGGGGTTGTTTCTTTGCTCATTGAACCAAGTAGCGATGGTGTCAGATGAAAATTTCATTCGGTTTCTATCATTCAGTTGCAGTCAGGATTCGGTTGAGACCGATAAAATTTCTTAAATTCCGACCAGTCAATGAGGGAAGAAATTCGCTAGAAGCCAAATTTCAATTGCAAGCAAACGAATTCTCGGAAATCGGTTGGGCCGTTTGCAACCGAAACCATTCGGCTAGAACTTGACTTTCTATTGAAACAAGAAAAGTCAAAAAGACGCTTTTCGGTCCGTAAAGATCCTCCCAAATTTTTAGATTCGGCCAAAATTTGTCTGGTCGCTATCCTTCACTGGATTGAAATGGGCGCACTTCCAAGTATGACTTCATTGAGCAGCTGTCGAAATTACGGAGTGCCTGTGGTAGGCTTGAGTGAACGGCGTAAAGTGGTTGCACATCACCTTGTTGTGATGCATTTTGCAATCGGTTCAAAGTCTGAATGAATTCAAGTTTGTATTTGGGAACCAGTGCTGCGTTTCATATGAAAGTAACCTTCAGTAACAATAAATTACCTCAAAACTCAATTCCAAACCTTCATTAAATATTTTGATGAGTTGCTATAGTGAGCATCAGATTAAAAGGAAAAAGCGAACAAAATATGCGAGGGTGATGAAGCATTCGCTGTCATCGTGATACCCCTCAGCGTAATAGGGCATTCAGCTTTTTTTGATAACTGACAACGTAGTGCAGCGGAGATTTAGTTTGTTGCTGTGATCGACACATTTCCCTGAGGAGTTTTCTTCAAAGTCGAAATTGAAGGAGCTGCAATTTCACTACATAGAACAGAAAAAGGACAATTGAGTAAATTTTAGTGCATTTATAAAAGACGAAAAAGAATGTTTGCATGTTTCGTACTCTTTTTTTCGGGAATACCTAAACCTCGAGTTCTTTGGACTCAGACAGTGCTAGTAGCGCTTTCGGGAACTTCCAAACCTCGGAATCCATCCAAACTCAGATGCCATTTAATCTAAATTTGTCTCCTTCATCTATCACATCCACTCCCCCACCTAATGAAATGTTGCTTCGTAATGCAAGGAAACGAAGTAATGACAGCATTTCGGCTTTTAGTATTTGTCGGAATGTCGTTCGTCATTGAGGAATTCGCTTCGAATAGTGGTTCTTTCGCACGCATCCTTCGCTGAATGCTATCGAACGCGATGAGGGCCGTCAAGCATAGTTTTTGCCTGTGGGCGCATTGACGAATCTTGCTTTTTGATCGTCGTTGATTGTTTTCGTGTCCTATGACGTCAATAGACTTTTCAGGGCTTATTGATGACTCCACGTCAGTAGACCTTGCTGTCCGTTACACTTTTTGAGGTTTCTGCTCAGTCCATTCATCGCCCATTATCGTCTCAATGCTTCGATCTAAATGCATCAAGTGATTCGTTTTTTTTTTTTTTCAAGCAAACGAGTAATAAAAGATAGCGTGCAATGCTTGCTCAACAATCCTATGCGTGCTGATCAGCGGGCGAACTAATTAACGCAGACCTTTTTTCCGCCATTCAGCACTAAAATATAAATGTTTCGTTAATTTCAGCAATAGTTTCGGTCGACTTTCTCATTTTTCTCCATTATGAGTATATTGCTTCATGTGGTGATAATCGCTAGATTGATAATGTCTCAATTATTGGGCATAAATATCCCATATTCAAAATTTGCCTCGTGAATTGGCTTCAGCAGATGGATTCCGTGCGATCACCACAAAGTTAATTACCATAAAATTGGCCGATAAAGCTTCACTCTCAGAATCTCCACCGGCTAAGCCATCTCGATGAATATCTCCCATTATGGATATAAATTCTGCTGCGTTGTAATCGGACAGTTCGAAACGGCTGTCCCACTAGCCGTCAATTATGAGGACAATTTCGCTTATATCTTTCTAAGTCAACATCACTTCTGAAGTTATAGAAGAGTACTCACATAAGACACAGACATAAGCTACTGAGATGTAAGCGACGATCTTTTTAACGGATAATTTCCATCCTTTTAGGTTCATTGATCGGCAAAACGATTGAGTACTCTTCTATTTGATTTCTTCGGTATTAGTGGCTTTTTTCATATGTAACGTGCTGTTTTTTATTCGATTTAATCAGCAATAAAAAATAACGCTCTATTCAATAATCGTCACAAACAATGGCATTCAATTCAAATATNNNAATATAAATGTTTCGTTAATTTCAGCAATAGTTTCGGTCGACTTTCTCATTTTTCTCCATTATGAGTATATTGCTTCATGTGGTGATAATCGCTAGATTGATAATGTCTCAATTATTGGGCATAAATATCCCATATTCAAAATTTGCCTCGTGAATTGACTTTAGCAGATGATTCCGTGCGATCACCACAAAGCTAATTACCACAAAATTGGCCGATAAAGCTTCGCTCTCAGAATCTCCACCGGCTAAGCCATCTCGATGAATATCTCCCATTATGGATATAAATTCTTCTGCGTTGTACTAGGACAGTTCGAAACGGCGGAAAACCGAATATTTTCTCATTCAGTAAAGCACGAGGTTCAGGCGTTAAAGAAAGGTACTACGTACAAACGTTTCGTAAGCTGTCCCACTAGCCGTCAATTATGAGGACAATTTCGCTTATATCTTTCTAAGTCAACATCACTTTTGAAGTTATAGAAGAGTACTCACATAAGACACAGACATAAGCTACTGAGATGTAAGCGATGATCTTTTTAACGGATAATTTCCATCCTTTTAGGTTCATTGATCGGCAAAACGATTGAGTACTCTTCTATTTGATTTCTTCGGTATTAGTGGCTTTTTTCATATGTAACGTGCTGTTTTTTATTCGATTTAATCAGCAATAAAAAATAACGCTCTATTCAATAATCGTCACAAACAATGGCATTCAATTCAAATATTGCCTAAATATTAAATTACAATTAATATTCCATCAACTTCCTTACGAGATTATTGAAGTGCAGAAAATTGCTCCCCATCAATCGCATTATTGATGTCCGCGAGGCGAATTGAGTATTTTCTAGTAATCAGAAATAAGGCAAAGCAAAATTCTAAATGCTTCCATTCAAGGAGTGCTGACCTGTTTAATGACTGACTCACTTAGACACGTCTTCTACTGTTCAATTATTATTATCAGATCGTTGTTGTATATTCTCATATGTTTTATCACTCGAAGTCTCCACTCAGTTTGTTCAACTTCATTATCCACTATTGATTCGAATTATTGAGGATTCACTCCAACACTGCAAACGAATTGTGACTGACGAATGGAGAGATCACATGCTATGAACTGCGAATTGCCAAAAAACACATCACAGTTTTGACTATTCCAAATATAGGATTTTAGAACAAACAGGGATGGGATGCGACATTATGGTAATTTAACAATAAAGTTGCTTCGTTCATTCTTATAGGATGTAGTGTTCATTCTTAGCGAATGTATAAGGCTCATTGAGGTCTCAGCATATCATTGAACTGTGAAATTTATTCTACCATACGAAATGGTCGTATTCGAACTTCTACAACATAACAGCATCAATAATCGGCCTAAACTTGAACTTTGCCAATTATGCCGTCTTTATGTTCATTACATGCAACTAAACTCGGACTCGAAAAAGAATAAGAGCTCTAAGCAAAATAAAGCTGCATCCATTGTTTCGTAAATCAGAGCCTTGGGTTGGGTGAGCTTATCGCAAGAAAGGAATCAGAATTTATACGAAAACACACATCGGGACCAGCTAATAGAGGCGAAATATTGTCCCTCTATTCCGGAAATGCAAAACTGTGATGAAAGCGCCCTTCACCGCATTGATGTCGCCGACTTTTTTTTGCGATGTAGCATTTGTCTTGTTATTAATGGTATGGCTTGCTTCGACCGGATATCCGTTGTTCGTCTAAGACATCATATTCGTGGAGTGAGTCCTATCACGCAATTTGGCCGCTTCCGGTGTGCTTCTAAGAAGTCGTCTTTGTCTCATATATAATTTATTCGGATTGACAACGTCGAAGTCATCGTCATTTGACTGCAGTAGCATCGACTGCACCAATATTTCAAACCACATCAGTCCATATATTGAGGGTTTGCTAAGACCACTGTCAACAACGTTGCAATAATTCGTGAATATGTGATTCGCCATATTTGATATCAGCAAACCAGTCAGTTACTCCCACTGCTTATTGTCCATTCCAAAATTCGTAAGGATTCAGGTTCCGTTCAAGCTGACACGAAGAAGGCAACTTGCATTTATCGCATCACATTTGAACTTGCGTGGATAATGATTCGATCTATTCAGAATTTGCACACTCCGAAACATCAAGAATAAATATATTATCTACATATTTAATGANGGTTCCGTTCAAGCTGACACGAAGAAGGCAACTTGCATTTATCGCATCACATTTGAACTTGCGTGGATAATGATTCGATCTATTCAGAATTTGCACACTCCGAAACATCAAGAATAGATATATTATCTACATATTTAATGACAGTAAAAATACATTACTACCACTTACCGCTCTTCTCATTGCTCCCACAGGTGCTCATGTTGCATCAGTACTTCGAAGAAACATACCTTGCGCTGTATTCGGCAGATATATTACACGTTCTGCGCATGAACCAGACAGCACATCTATTACACAATCTACGACAAGCGCTTTAATTGTGTCCGCCAACATCCACCACTTTGATCACAGCCTCTTGGATATGAAGCTTCATACATTGAAAACGGCGCTTTACCTCATCAATTAGAAAATTCGCATTTGCTATGGAGTGAATTTCTAAGAAGTATTCATTCGATNTGCAAAACTGTGATGAAAGCGCCCTTCACCGCATTGATGTCGCCGACTTTTTTTTGCGATGTAGCATTTGTCTTGTTATTAATGGTATGGCTTGCTTCGACCGGATATCCGTTGTTCGTCTAAGACATCATATTCGTGGAGTGAGTCCTATCACGCAATTTGGCCGCTTCCGGTGTGCTTCTAAGAAGTCGTCATTGTCTCATATATAATTTATTCGGATTGACAACGTCGAAGTCATCGTCATTTGACTGCAGTAGCATCGACTGCACCAATATTTCAAACCACATCAGTCCATATATTGAGGGTTTGCTAAGACCACTGTCAACAACGTTGCGATAATTCGTGAATATGTGATTCGCCATATTTGATATCAGCAAACCAGTCAGTTACTCCCACTGCTTATTGTCCATTCCAAAATTCGTAAGGATTCAGGTTCCGTTCAAGCTGACACGAAGAAGGCAACTTGCATTTATCGCATCACATTTGAACTTGCGTGGATAATGATTCGATCTATTCAGAATTTGCACACTCCGAAACATCAAGAATAAATATATTATCTACATATTTAATGACAGTAAAAATACATTACTACCACTTCCCGCTTCTCTCATTACACCCACAGGTGCTCATGTTGCATCAGTACTTCGAAGAAACATACCTTGCGCTGTATTCGGCAGATATATTACACGTTCTGCGCATGAACCAGACAGCACATCTATTACACAATCTACGACAAGCGCTTTAATTGTGTCCGCCAACATCCACCACTTTGATCACAGCCTCTTGGATATGAAGCTTCATACATTGAAAACGGCGCTTTACCTCATCAATTAGAAAATTCGCATTTGCTATGGAGTGAATTTCTAAGAAGTATTCATTCGACGGTTTTAAAGGGCAATTCCATGAGACGTAGAAATAACTCAGGATATATAAAATTGCTGAATTTTCCTACATTTCTTGCAATGTTTTGTGCTTTGAGACGAAGTTAGTTGAAATGCGTTGCTTAGCTGATTAAAGAGAAAAAGCTTCTAACGAAAAAACTGAACGTACCACTCGTGAACAATTTATTAAACTTTCACATTGAAAGCGCTTCTGACGTAGTCAATTTCCTCAAAATGTTTTATTCACTCAGTAATACAACTTAAGAGCTGACTAATCACCACAGTCACGCTAAAACATTACCATCCGAAAATCAGATAGTCGTTGTCACTTTAGTCACTTAGTTGGAACTCATTTCTCAACAAAGCGAATAAGAGATCATTCGTTTCATCAAAACTTTTTTTTGCTCTTCAAATGTCAGCACTATTCTTCCGGAATGAATGTCCACAAAGAATAAATCTTTTTCTATTAACGATCAACGTAGCAATATTAATGAGCTCTGAATTTCACAATTCCTTTTTGAGTGAGTTTATATTCACAATACAACGAGTAAACTCTTCAATACCATTTTGAAGATTTGTCCCTTAATCTGCGGTTATTACGAGTTTTGCTTGATCCATCCATTGGTTTATTTTGTGGATTTGGCCGTTCAGGACGGCGTCTCTAATTGAGTTGGAAATTCGGCTCGATTTAAAGCGAGTCATTGAATTAAGATTTTGAAATAACTGAAAAATTCGTTTAATGACATCATCTACTTGCAAAATTTCATCAAAACGTTATTCAGGGCTCCTAAAAAGAGTTCTTGTTCTCGACTTTGCAACCGCATATAGCGATATTGCTGCTATTTCGAATAACATCACTAAGAACTCTCTCGCATTATAAATGCTTTGTAATGCAAAAAATATATTGCACTGCTGCATTTACACATAAGACAGCGATGATCATCTGTGCAAAAACGAAATGTTCAAAGAGTCATCGAACAATTAGGAATTAATTACAAACGCGCAACCCATCATAGTCAGATTTATTGTAGTGTTCTTCAAATTATAAGCAAATGATCACCGCTCATATATACCTCTTTAAGCGACTTCATGTCTAACCAGACGCAGGCATTTAGAAGGTATGGCGATGTAGTGCAGCTGCAAAACTTTACAAGAATCTTTAGTGGCGTCGTTTTGTAGCCGCAAGCAGAAGACTTCGGAGATATCAACTGCGTGCTTGGTGTTCCTAATGCTAGAGGCATCAGTTTTTTTTCACATTTTTTAATCATTCCANAGCCGCAAGCAGAAGACTTCGGAGATATCAACTGCGTGCTTGGTGTTCCTAATGCTAGAGGCATCAGTAATATTCACATTTTTTAATCATTCCGAAATATTATAGACGGCTTCACGAATAGGGCATTTGAAGCGCATAACTCTTGATAGATTAGCAAATTCGGGAAAGACCATTGGCCGGGAATGCGAAATACAGTGCACGCTTTGATAATTTTCCAGCGAGCTGCAGTTTTCATTCATTCCTGCCCGAAGCATAATAGACGGCAACCTTGATTCATTGAACTATATGCTTATTCAACAATAATGGATTGTTGTAGCTGTTACTCCGCTGATGAACGACTTATGGCTACACGTTGTTCTTGGCCAACATGTAAGCACGTCGTGAACACGTAGGAAACCAACCAATTTTATATAGTCGAGGTTATTTCCTGTGAAGTAACCTTTATAGCCATGACGAGCTCTTATAAATTATTTCATTGTTTTCTTCCGATAGCATGTAGAAGTCATCCTCATTCAGTAAGTATCCACTCATAGCTCATCGTAGAGGACACTTAAGCGTATTTGCTATTCGTTCGCTGATCAATCCATACCAGAATGCATCGTCAAATACGAACTTTCATTTTATCTTCGCTTTATCTTCTATAACTAAGCTGATGACTTTTGCCGTAATCTCTATTCCCTCCCATTATTCAGTAGTGGAGTCCTCTATTGGCCTCGAAGTGTGAGAAATTGCCGAAATCCGTTCAAAGAGGAAAAATCGGGAAGCGTTTCATCTCATGGGGTGTAATGATTGAGTGGTCGGACAACCGAATAGTGCAACTCAACTTTTTTAAACCTCCAGTTGTATGGACGTGTAGAGGTCACATAATCAAGTCCCACGTGACTGAAGGATTGCATCCTCTCTCTACTCGAGCTGGTGGAGGTGGAGTGTCGATGGTAGCTTGAACATCGTTGCCTTCTACCTTTCACAGTTCATGCAATCTCTATTGATCGTGTAATTGACGACTGCTCATCCCTTTCGAATTCAATACTTTGGTGCAGTATTTGCAAACACATGATCGACACCGCTATGCGAGCTTTGCCTATGCTAACGTCAGATTAAAAGCTTTGTGATTCGATTGTGATATGGTAGACTGATGTGTCGCATGTGTCACGCTGTGGTCCACAATGTTTTAATCTCGTTTCCATCGAATTGCTTGCGCCTTAGCCTTTTTCTTCGAACGACGTTTGGTGCATTAAGTAGTTTTTGTTTTCTCGGCGATTCTCCTAAAAATGCGAAGAGCCACAGTTGTCGTTGCTACAAGCTTTTCCATCGGCCAAACTGCCTCACTTCTACAGTTTCTCTTGGTTGACCGAACAAAAGTTGGTCTCTCCCCTTCACCACCCCAACTTGTAGCTAATGCGTTTGTGGTTTTATTTTTGTCTTTTCTATCGAGTTCTGATCGTTGAGGCGATTCTTTCAATTTTTCAGTTATCCTCTTTCATTTTGGATCATTTCGACTTCTTTCTCATTGCTCTGTTCACTCGTAAATTGAGAGTGAGTGAACGCCGAGTTCACAAGATGTATATCGCGAAGGGATTAGAATTCGTATTGTTGCTGTGAAACTTTATCGTCCTTCAGATTCCCGAACGCAATTTCGAAGAAATTTCACTCTCTGTTTAGAAATTGTCGCGAGTTTCTGCATGCACTTTGATGAATATATCAGTGATGCCATATGCCTGTATTTGATTCATCGATACAGAAGCCGGCGGTAGCAGCATCGCGACAAGACGCTGTTTGGCGCAGGAAACACCTGTCATCACAAAAAGCACACTGCCGTGATGAAGGAGAAGGTTTTTTGGAGTGTGGTGATCTTGGTGTTAAGAATTTTGGAGGTATGAGGTGGATTAAGCGACGAAGTAGTTTTGAAATGTTGCTGGCTTGGACGTGAATTTGGCAGTGAGTTGCGAGCTAGGGCGGTATGAATGGAGTGCATTAGTGGCCGAGTTGAATCCTCACAAATGCACATCGTCTTCGTTCGTTTAAGGACGATTCTGTGAGTACATAGTGCTTCCAATGACAAATCTAACTGTTGCTTTTTTGCGTCTAAGGTGCCCTTAATGATAGGGCGCAGTAAGCATTTTTTGGTTTGCTGCTCCGTATGACGATTAATGAGGTTCCTTTGCAACATTCCTGATAGCGAAGAGTCTGCTGTATAGTTCCGACAGTTGAGTGTATAAGCTCAGCTTTGAATTCCGCTTAGAGAAGTAGATAATCATTAGGCCGAAGCACTTCTGGATTGGTGAGCGACTATTGTGTAATTTGGAGCTGTAACACTTTTTTCCACTCTGGCAACTTGTTTCTCGAAGGTGCTAAGAACCTGGTTTAACTTTAGGATGGATGGAACCTTTCCGGGATTATTTTTGTCGACATCGTTTCAAAAAAAAGCCTTGAAGGCAAGTCACTTGCGATAATCGCCGTCAAATTTGGGAGATTTAAACGCAAATGACGGACTTCGACTGAGGTTCCTTGTTGAGGTGATATTGAGATTGTCATTTGTCTTTATGCCGCTGCTACAAGTAATTTATGGATAAAACCGATATGTGAATAGAGAGTTGCTACCCTTTCAGATACGCAGATTATCGTGTCGAGAATGTTTGTTACATCACCAATTCTCTACTAAGAAATGCCCATCTTGTCAACTTTATTGATCATCTTTCCCAGAAAGGTTAACTGAAGGTGATATTTCTTGAAGGAGTTGATGGAGTTTTCATTTCATCTTGCGAAGTAATAAATTCTCGACTCTATCGCACAAATGCAGCAATTTGTTTCTCAAATTGGATTGCTTCATAGGATAGGTGAATGATGAACGACCTACGATCGCTTCTTGCTGAAAGTTTTTTGAGGCATTATTGTAGAGTTGACTTCCAGCGTTAAAGACTTCGTTTCACGTTCAAGATGCATCATGTGACAATATAAAATTTATTATCATTTTTCAGCTGTTATTGCTTCACATTCCATCCATATATGTCGATAACCACGAGTTGCAACCTACAGGCTTAGATTGCACAGATGAACCCCACTGGTCCCAATGTATATTATTACTCGTTATTAAACGAGCTTATCTATCACTTCACACTCTTTGCGGAGCGCGTGGGCAAACATTTAGGGTGTCAAGCAAAAGACACTCTCAAGAAAATTTGAACGAAGTCCAAGGACAAATAGTGTTGGTGGAGAGGAATAGGGAGCATAAATTGCTTAACAAATTACTGTTAGATTTTGCATATAGCAATTGCGTCTCATTTCCTCTATTTTGATGTCGTTTGCATCGAGCTATTCGAAACGTTCAAGAGAACACTTCTCACGAATATTCGAGTTCGTCTGCCAACGAAAGTATTTGTCGAATTTGACAGATCGAAGCTAATCGCATTGACAAGTTGAGCGACTGCTTCACACATGTCCCTTTCCAATTTCCTCCGAACATTTCACTTTTAAATTGACGACTGTATAAGCACGCCTCCCGTATCAGTCTCGAATTTGGGTATTAACCTGTGATGCAATTTGTTAGGCCGCAACACATAAGCTGAATTGTTTCGACGGTACTCATATATTGCAACGGTTCATCAAACGACTTATTAACGGGGAACAGTCATACTTAAGTTCCTAAGAAATCCATAACAAAACGAAGTCAGGTACTGAAAGTTGAGCGGCAGGTGACTTCACCGGTGCACTCTGAATCAGCCTTAACCGAATGTGAGATGCTCGGTCAGCGCCAGCCCGATACGAGCAGAATGTGATCGCTCCGACAGTCGCTTACAGTTGTGATGCTACCCTTTCCTCTTTGCACCTTTAAAACCTTCTCGATTCTTTGCTTTGCATTGTTTTCCAGCAGTTTTTTTTCTGAGATTTTGCGAGCCTTCTTTTCAAGAAGTATGATAGAAATCCCTTATTTATTTCAGTGATTACATCAAGAGCCATTATGAGTCATGTTGTGTTGCGATATGCGGTAACTGCCTATCTTAATTATGAGAGTTTCGCCAGACAGTCGTCACGGCCTTAATGCAAAATCACTCTTTGCAGTATCTTTTCGTGTAGCAACAGCAAATAATTGATCTTGCATTCTTTCACACTTATAAATGAACAAGTGATACGCCATTAAAAGACGCGAAGATCGGGAATCTTTAGGAACTCAAACGAGACTCATTTGAGCACCGAGTCGGTACAGCTTCTCCACTAAAAGAGTCATAATTTCAGTAATACCTTTGTTTTGCAATGATAGTCTAAAGTAGTCTATTTAAAGCCATAAATGCCTTTATATGACTTTCTCGCGCTCCACTCTCTTCATTCCCTTCATTTTTCTGACCATTCACTTCGTCACGTCTGTTCATTGTGAATTTTTTTCTTAGTTCCTTCTCCATGACCATTACTCAAATTTTTACTGACTATACACACCAATTTGATGGCGACCAATGGAAAGTAGACATTTCGCTCTCAGTAGGCTTTGCATTTTTCTTCTACGCTCGAAACTTGAATTGGTTTTGATGTTCTTACTCGTTTTATTTCACAACATTAAAGGCTACTGTTTGACAACAATATTGCCTCTGCCGAACCACGTCTGTGCTACAGACACCCATAAAAGCGTGGTCGAATTTCATATGGTTTATTTATTTTGAAACAGCTACAGTTTATTTTTGAATAAGCCACACGCGGAAGCGCACATCCTCCACTGTAGTTGTCCTTTGAGCCATGCGAATAACGAGTTGTCACTTATCTTCATTGTTACTTGTATCTGGATGGAATAACTCGTAATGTTAAACAGAATAAAAACGCCTAGTGAATTCATCTTTTTTTAGAATTTTTCTGTTCCTTTTTTTCCATGAAATTTTCTGTTTTTGTCATTATTTGTCGTTTCTGCAACAATCGTTCAGCGCAGATATCTAAGGAAATGATAGGCGAGCAGAAATGAAAAGCAATACCTCAAGCAGACGAATGATTTGAGTGCAATATCCGTTTGTCATTTGTTTTTATCAACATTGCTGTCGCATCCACATGTCATTCACAGCGGTTACTTAGATTGTCCACATAATGCTAATGGCAGTTTATGAAGCAAAATAGGCAACAATTATGCAGCTAAAAATAGCTAAATATATAGCTGTTGCATTTGTCATGCAGTCGGATGATGCAGCTGTGTTATTGACAGCCTAAGATACTTATGCTATTGACAGAGTGAATATTATTAAAGTTTATGAAAACATTGGAATATTCGAATGAGTCTGACAGATGTTTAATCAATTCGCTTTCATTAAACAAACGACACTAATTCCTTCTGCGCTTTCGCTTTAATTAAAAATAATAATAAATAGGTGATTACTATATAAATCTGTTTGATTTACTTTAAATTATTTTGACTTCAATATTCTTCGGCGGTAGTGAAATATTTCTTTGCTCTTCTTTAACGAATCAGTACTGCAAATTGTTGACTCTTCTAACATAAATATTGATATATTGTTGCTGATGCTTTTGCTATCACTGAAAGGGAAGGGGAGGGAGGATTTCTTCTAGTATCCTTGAAATAGAACTTCCCATAAAGGAATTAAAACATCGGATGTTCTTCCACGAAAATATAACAGCAGTGTCAATTCGTTCGAAGAATGTTGTTTTCCATATGGAATAAAGAACTAATCAGCGGAGAAGTTCAAGTTATTTTCAGACGAGATTATGTATAGAATCTTTTCACATGTCTGAATACTCATAAATTTTATTAAAATCGATATTCCCACCTATCGCTTATGGATCACATGAGCACTGTCATTTTTTATTTCCTACAAATTGAGACAATGCAAAACAATAAGCAAAGAGTTTTTCCGTCTTCTCGGAAGCCATTCATCGTCATTTATACACAATTTAAAACTCTATTCTATGATATACAATTGTTCGGCTGTGCCCAGTGTGTCTATTTTTTGCATGAGAGAACAAGCCGTTGTGCTTATATAGCTATGAGTCTGTGACTGCCACCAACAACGCTTGCTTAACTGTGAATGGATGTCAAAGGCAAATTGCCTCTTGGCTCTTGCTATGACCTTGCCTCCATTTCGTGTCATCTCTGCTGCTGTTAAACAGACAACGGGTACTTTGCATTGAGCTACTATATACATTGTAATAGTTCACTTTGCTTAGAGACGTTTCTCATGCTGCAACTCACTCCTCAATCTATTCCTTCATCGACCAACGTTGACGAGGAAAGAAAATTGTGTGAAATCGATCTCGATCTATGAACAACCTCTGATGTTGCTATATTATTAGTGAATATAAAAGTGATCGCGTTTTGGCATGTTGTCACTTGCTGTCGATTAAACATATATTACCAATGCGAAGATAATTGAATGCGACATCTATGAAGATGATGTACTAAAATTTTTATGTGCTTCTTGTAAGCGATAGCGTTTTATGTTCTGAAATGCTCACTGATGCGCATAAGCACCTCATTAAATAGTGCCCATTTTGTCATCTGCCTTTGGATAACTCCTCTTTCTCCTCCCTCTGCCCCCCCCCCCTCAACCCCTATCCCATCATATATGTCGAGCAAGTCAAATTACCGAGGTGTATATTACATTTCGGAAGTGTAAATATTTCGAGAAAAGTACATCACTCCATTGTGGTCTCATTTATAATTGACCATATTTAACTCATAATTACGTCGATTTCCTGGAATACGCACGCAGCAAGTTGTGTGCACACTTCTGTTTACTTTAAACCACAGTGTTTTGAGATCAGAGGTTATTTTCGAGGAAGCAAATAACGGTGCAGCTCAATTGTCTAATCGATCGCATTTCATTTGCTAAATGGGTTTTTGCTGCACGATTATAGCTACCGTATTGAATATTTATGGGATAAAGCGAATTATTTTTCATTGGAGACGTTTGATAAGACTGGAACAATTTTAGGAGCGGTTTCGTCAACCAGCTCCGTTAGCTTGCCCTTTCATTCTTCACCTTCACTTTCTCACTTAACAGTAGCTGATCTTTATGGCTTTTCAAAATCCATAATCCAAAAATTGTTATAATAAATGATTTTGAAAATTATGATCCGATAGAATTTCGAACTTACTACATGTTATAATCGGTATCCGGCACGCACCAGCGGACTGTTTACATCGTTATGAGTATGTAAACAACCACTCGGCAGCAACTCACTGCTGACGACGATGATTAAGCAATGCAGGAAGCATCAGCTGCCTTCATAGGCTCTACATTTAAAATGTGTCTATGCTTCTTCAGATCAGCTTGCTTTCATCACAAGCTTCCGTGTTGCGAGTATCTGGTATGAATGCGTTGTTGGAATTTATTCTTCATTCATTGTTTATTGAGGATTCGTTTAGCTAGAAGTGACTAGTACAGCATTTGTAAAAATGATGAAGGCATAGTTTTCTGTTGTCGAACAAAACTATGAAAGTGGATATTGTTGGAAACAGTGGTTATGATGTTTTGAAGTTATTAGTGCTGTGTGATGCTTATAAGAAGATTGGCTGTTATGGGTTATCGTTCTAGTTTTTCATCCACGAAAGATTCCGAATAAAGGAGAGGAAGAAAAAGTTATAATTCTAGCACATTGAAATCCATCGATGATTCCATATCTATTGATAGCGCTCAAGAGAATCAATCGCAGAAACAAATACAAAACTATTATTATCTTTGCGTTGCGTCCAATCCTGCTTAGCTATTATGATAGGAGAATCGGAAAGGAATGAAGGTGGGAGGTTTAGAAGGATATGAAGCGAGGATTGTATAGGAACGACGATAGGATTGGAGGAGAATGAAAGGGGATTGGAGCAAAATGGAGAGCGCATCGATCATTTCTAAGTGTTCCTTGCCGAATCAAAAGAGATATTCTCGCTAGCGATTACTCTTTTGTGAAGTTGCAGCTGAGGCTTTAATCTTTTTTCGAGTAAACAAGATAATTGCATTGAAATTCGTATGCTAAAGCATTAATTACGCTGTTGAATGTGCCAACATCACGCAATCTTTAAAGCTGAACAGATCTGTGGACATTGTTGTCATTGATTCGGATGCTCGATTAACGAACAGACAATTCCCAATGTACATTTCGCATAATGAGCACAAAGCAAAATCTCAGTGCAAAAACTCAAATTTCACATTGAAGCAAATACGCACTTGAAAGATTATTTCTTCTTAAGGTGTATATTCATGATTTGCTACCTTAACATCCACTACGTGATGATTAAGCATTTAGAATCATGTGGGACATTGCAGATGA
Source organism: Toxascaris leonina (assembly GCA_022844705.1). Taxonomy (NCBI): domain Eukaryota; kingdom Metazoa; phylum Nematoda; class Chromadorea; order Rhabditida; family Ascarididae; genus Toxascaris; species Toxascaris leonina. The sequence continues at coordinate 19,891 of JAARMF010001140.1, read as the reverse complement.
ATGCATTCTCTTTATATGATTTTCTCAATAAGCTTCATTTTTGAGACGAGAAACGAAAAATCACAACAACTCTAGGCTTAACGATTCTTTGCCTAATAATTTGGTGATATTTTCTTTTGTAGATTTCAATTTAAGTGAATTAACACATCATTTTGCTCGGTTCAATGTCGACAAAAAATTGCACTACAATCTAATGCACTCTCGGCCTGTAACCCCTCACCCCGTTAAACGTGAGCGAATGTGTGATGTTTTCTATCATCAGAAAAGCCTTACAATACGCTTATTCCAAGTTCTTCCGATGAATTTCCCCACTCTCAAATCGGAAGCATTCAGTGCTGATCCGTTTATCGACGAAATTTTATTTTCCTATTAAACTTTAATATCCTCTAATAGCGATAGTGAAATTCTGTAAAAGCAACTCGAATTGCCTCAAAAATATTCCCTATGATGCCTATAGCCATATTCGTATACTGAAAAGATATTGAAGCGAATTGAATAAAAAATGTTCAATGTTGTTTTAATTACGACTATGAGACATTTGTTTTGTTATAATTTTTGAGTGCGTAATTTTTTGAATAAAGACTTCATATTGTAAAGTGAGAAGGAAAAAAGAAAACAAAACGCGTTCGTCATCTTCATGAAAGAAACCTTTTAAACGCCCCTCTATTCCTCTTTCCGATAACAAAAGCGCATCGGAAAAGCTCAACAAACCTCATTTCATCAGTGGCGTCGCTCTTTGTTCGCCGAAATGACTAAAAAATATTCCGGTAGAAAGCGGAGACACATTTTTCAAAGTTATATTCGCATAACCGAATTTTTGGGATGCTTGTGTGATTTCCTCTTCTTCATCTCACAAAGCAATCTTCATTAGTGAAGGCATCACTCTAAGGTATGCAATTTTCTGCTTTTACCTTTAATTATCGCAACTCTCAGTTCGTGCTCATTCGATATTGCTAGCGATGTCACGTCGAACGAATTCTGCATCTTCTATGCTTTATAAATTATTTAGCTCAGAATTGAGTTGAATATACGCTTAAGCTGATCACTGGTTTCATTCTGTGAATAGCAATATGCTTATATCAAACATCACAATGACAGATAAAGCAATCTTTGCAAACCAAAGACTTGTCAAACAGAAATGAAATCGAAGTACTGAATGTTGAAGTGTCCAATTATTGATCTCTGCTCATAAGGAAAAAGGTATCTACCTCCTTTCACAACCAAAGCTATCTGCCAAAGAAAAATGTATCTACCAAAATGTTCAAAAATAACGTTTCGACTCTTGAAAAACTCACTCCATAGACACTGTATTGTTCCATCCATATTTATATGGCGCCATATGATGCATCCTTCCAAATGCAAATACATCACTGACTGTGCAGATTGACTCTTTTCTTTCATTGAATTCATATAAGAAATGCGATGATAAAGTCTTTTATTAACTTTTCATTCGTATGTAATATATCACTTAGATCGGTTTTGAAACACTCCGTTTGCACCGGTTCAATCAGTTCTTTGCTGAAAAGGGGATTCATCGAACCGCCTTAATGAATAACACTCTTCAATGCAAATAATAAGGCAGAAGGGAAAATAGTGAGTGTTCTTGATGAGCAAAGATAATGAGGAAAGCCTGCTTCCGGAATGGATTAATTACGATGGAAATTTTGATGAGAGCCAAATTCAGCGATGCGTTCTTCATGAGGGATTAACGCATCGGTCAACACCCCCTCGTCAAACAATAATCCCTTGCTATTCATTTTTTTCGGGAGCAAATTCATTCGCAGAGAGAAGAAATATTTTCTATAATTAAATAGACTTCAAGCCTCAATGGTTCTCTAAACAACAAAATGCTTCATGCCCAATTGCTCTGAGTGAACTCTCGTATTGATATTCAACAAAACCGTGGAACAATGAAGCGAAAATTCTGAGTTGAATGAAGCACAAAAGCAAGAGATTAGATTTGGTTTTGTGCTTCACTCAATTCTATAAAATAATAATGGGTTTTATCAGCAATTTGTTAGGTATTTTGCACTCATTTACAAAGTATTCTATGTTATATGGGAAATTTAATGGACGAGAGAGAACGAAAACCTACGAACAGCAATTTCTGATCGAAATCCATCGAAATTTCCATGAAATTTTTCGCGATCCATTTAGGTCGTGCTCGGCAATGCTCCAAGTATAGTTTTTTTTCAGCATCAGCAGAACTGCTTCCGGTACTCCGATTCGTCTTACTGTTTCAAAGCTTTTTTTCTTTCAGAGATTCATGGAAAACGCTCCTTCTTCCATCCCTCTCCTCATAGCAACCCCCTCCCTTATGTTCCTCTTCCCTTTCACTTTCTTGTATACACGAACATCTAAAACGCCCTCCATGCACTTTTGCAATTGTGCACTGGTGTTATGACGATGTTGGCATGTCTTTATGATTGTGTATCGGTAGCTGCAAGTGGGCCACTATTTCAGTAATGAAACTAACACTGCAAAGTGGCCTCCTATGCCCGCCTTTTTCTTACATTTCTTGATTTCAAAGATAATCATGGTATTTTAAGCCGTCAAAAAATCGCTCTTATTTAAACTGGTGGGGTGCTTTTTTCCCATATACAGCCAGGAAGAACTTGCGACAAAAGATCTCTGCGAGTGGTTGAACTGGTTTAATATGAAGACACTCTTAATTTTTTCATTGCTTCTAAGGCCTTATGGGAGCTGTTGCTTAGGTGGGCGGAAGGAGGATGTGCACATCTTGACAGCTGTCCTGACTCACTTCTCAGCTTGGTATTTCGAGAGTTTGTTCGTGCGTAATAATCAGTGGATTGTTGTTCCTTGAAAGCAATTTGATGTGCTTCCGAGGTTAAAGGTCGATTTACACTGACAACGTCTATGCCGAAATAAATTACGCTCTAGAAACATCCAGAGAAGATTAAATGAATTTATAACGTATTAGCTTTTGTTCCAAAGAATCAATTTGGCTGCTCCTCAAATCCAAGCGTATATGGTCAATGTACGTTCAGGTTGTTGAATACAAAATCGATATCACATAATCTAATCTACATAGCGCTGCAAATACTCAAATATAGTAATGTGAAACTCAATATAGAATCCACCAGCAATAGAAGCCCTTTCTCGAAAAGCGGCTTTTTTTTCTTTGTCAGCTGAGCTTTCATTTGAGGTTCACAGTGGATGTTATTAATCTATTCGCCCCTTACTGCATCGATGAGAGGGAATGCTACTGTATTTGATGACTGGAGCGTTTTCGATAATAATGTTCTTCCTTGTTTGCATATTTCATTTTATTTCAACACCCGGAAGTGAGCAAAAATACACAAAGTATTTGAACATAGATAGCGTGAAAGAGGGAAAAATTTGCAAAGCAAAACTCCGATTCAGCATATACATTCGATACGTGATAAGCAGCAGTAATGCGAGGATCGAAACCACTCCACTGTAGTTTGAAAGATGAAACAGCGAGTGCGTTACTGGTACCGGCAGCAAGCAGATTCGAAACTTGTACAACATGAAACTGAAAATTGTGCACAGCGCTGTTTGATGCTCATGTTGACTTTGGAGAGAAATAAACTGAAATATTTCTGATATCAGGATATCGGAAAGGCCGTGCTCAATTTTATAGAAAAGAATAACTCGATTAATAATATTGCAGTAATTTTGGATCGCACAATATTAAGCCGATAGTGCAATTTTGCTGATGAGGATACAAAAAATTTTACGATAAAATCGTATTCGCAAAGCGTTTCTGGACACTTTTTAATGATCTGCTATTAGAAGCCAACCAAAGAAAAGTTACAGAAGCGCGAAATCCCGAAACGGGTCGGTAATACATATGAAAGTTTCTTCGTAATGCACAATGTATTAGTGCTGCAATGTACGGGAAGGATGCAATTTTCGACGACTTTTCAACAACGGTTGTGTACTGCAGCCACAAACGAAGTTCCGGATAGATTATATAACGAATGTCATTTTTGAAAGAATAAGCGTCATTCTGAACAAATATCCATATCGAAAACTGATGTGAGTGGTGCAATCTTTTTCATAGGAAGCACTTGACTACTATAATTTCGAGGATTTGGTCAATGTATCAAGATCCTTCTGCAGAAGACGTTTGTCGTAGGCAGGATCATGCAATGAGTGATAAATTTTGAGGTTACAAGCAAACACCCTGATAGTGGTCAAAATGTTATCAGAAAAATCATTAATGCGTAAGAGCAACGAAACAAAACCGAAGACAGTTCCTTGTGGGGTACCACCACAATTTCGGTAACCATCCATTACTTTCATTTGGGAACTTCATCCGCATAAAAAGTCCTGCCCCACTTTAGCAAAAATCCGATAACCCCATGCACATTGTTGATCGGAATGAGCTGGATTGCATCTTCTATGTACCACCTGCAAAATGAAACGAAAGCAACTAGTGGGTTGTATCTCTGTAGGCACAGATGAACTATAGATATTAGCCTGTTACAGCTCAATAAAGGAAAAGCCGAATCTGCCGCCCTTGTCTTTCCTCTCTTTTTCCTTATTCTTTATAGTATTCTTCCTATCTTTCCTTCCCTTTTCCACCTTGGTTCATAGAACACACGTTTTCAGCTATGAACAGAAAATATCGCTGTATTTCGTGATATGGTAATAAACAGCAGCGCCTTAGAACGTTTTATGCTGTACTTCAAGTGTGCCTAACACTCCTATGAGTAGCACTGCAACAGTATTCCACACTCTTGTGTTACTGCCTATACTTCAATACGAACACTCGTGTTGATGATGAAGCGTACTCTCTTTGAAGCGTTCTTCTAGAAACTACAAATAGCTCTTGTGCTGCGAAATTCACTTCGTTATAGTACTCTTGCTTTTAACTTAGAGTGCAAAACTTAAAAAATCGGCCCTCTTTAGAAATCAGTGCCGCTGTGGAGCTTTGGAACCTTTCTTCAGCACGTCTTATGAACTTTTCGAGGACATTCGATTGGTAAACATAGCGCACTTGTCATATATCCTATCAGAGTGACAATTTTGTCACAATTCTACGGTGATTGTCCAATTTCATGACATTCATTTTGCCATAATTCATTGAGTGGCGCTGTCCTTGAAATTCGTTCGACTCAGATTGTCAGATTCGCTTGAAAGAAAAATTTTCATGTACGAACTTTTTTATATAATGGACATGATCAAAGAACATAATGCAAGGTGGGAGAGGCTGGAGCTGAACGCCTTAAAATCGATATGTGATGAAAGGTTCGGCTATACGTAACCAAAAAAGTTACAGTGTTTCATAGAATTAGGAATAAAACGTCGATGAATCAGTTCCTGCAAGCATTGTGTTCTCTTTTTTAGTGAATAATTTCAGCGGCGAAACACTCTGAGGAATGGGAACTTGCAAATAAAACTGTCATATACAAGTCAACAGCGATATGAGAATGTGCCAAATCATTGGATGACATCGCAGCTGCGTTGCGTTTCGAAATTCATTCATCTTTCTGTCTGCTTACAATTCTTTATTAGAAGAGAGCCAAAAACATCATGTTTTCACCAAATTTTTTGCAAATCGTTGCAACAAGGAATCATTCAATCGAAAAGGAAGCGCATAGCACTTTTATGCTGTAAATACTCCTTCATTCAATGAAAAAGACGCTTCGAATGAGACTATCTAAGGAGGCCAAAAAAGGAAACTTATATTTACACCCACCAACTTGAGTGAAGGTCATTACTGAGGCGACGCCACTGGTCGCCGTCCATGTGCTGTCATCCTCTTGCCTTCAACGCCTCTGTTGTTTTTCATCTTTCCAGACACGAAAAAATGCGTTTGCTGACAGAGTGGTCCTGCACCCACAATCATTGTCATCTTTTGCGTCATCTTTGAAGCGAACTCTGTTCTATAACAACCAATTTTAACAAATCCGATAGCAGCGATACTGAGTAATGCACATGCACACCAATTTGTCTAGCGGAGTTACACCTTTTGGACTTCAGTTACAGCTGCTGTATTGAATAAGTTGCATTCCACACAAGGATGCATTAAGAACACAAACTTTCATAAATTGCTCATCAATTGCATTTCCATTCAAACACAGCACAACAACGTGGATTAGGTAGGTAGGCATGCTATCGTAATAAAAACAATCCTTTCGAGAAGGGTTAACCCATACATGCTTCGAAAGTATGCGTTTTCTATGTTGAATGCACCAACCTCTACGCATACTAAACAAGACTAGCTGTGCAGCGAAATAGCCACAGCGCGATGCTTACAATATTTGAATGATTTTGCAAATGACATCGCTCCGCTGAATTAAAGATCCAGTCGCTTCAATCCCTGGTGTTCAGACATAAACGCAAGCATTTTTATCAATCCGCGAGAAACAAGAAGTTTCAACATCGTGCATATTATTCTACATGTTCAGAGAACGTTTCCCCCATGCATAGCTTTCTCTATGCAGACATCTCCTAAACATTCATGTACAACAGAAGCAAGTACCGACGAGAAACGTCATCAACTTTTTCTTGAAGGGGCGGACGATGCAAGTCATCGTGTCCGGCGCAAATACGCCTTTCGGATGCCAACCGCAGCTACTGCATCAAATCACTTCCACCATCAACTTTAACATGGTTTCCTTAAGCGAGCGTTTTCTAACCCTTCATCCCATGCCCGTGCTCCCACTGAGCTCGAATATCCCTTCGGGCAAATTTGAGAGCATGTGACAACTAACATCAACCGCGGGGAGCGTAGCTTTTCATGTCATGGTTACCTTTGTTGCTAGATGCTGTTCTCTTCCTCTGCTGCTGTATCACCATTGCTAGTTTCCCTGGCTTCTCGCCATTGCGACTGCAATAAATGCGAACCAGGTCAGCAGTAAATTTTGGAACTGTACTAAAAAGTTGCAGCTTAGCCATTCTTTGAGTTATATGCCCTGAGAATTCTGGGCTTAATCTGGTCATGAAGGATGTCCGCTTAATTCATTTCCATCTTGAGGTTTTCAGATAGCACCTCGAGGGCATGCCCAATTTGTAAATTTCTCTACGCATATCTGGGACCGTAAGCTCTCGCTTATTGCTAATTACCAGCTTTTTTCGACGAACTTATCGCCTTATCATCAGAAACGCATTTTCAGAAGTATTTGTGACCACATTTTTCTTTTCGTTTGAGCGATTTAACACGCCACACTTTGAATCAAAATCAATTGTTTACCTTCTCAAACCTCCTACAGCTCGATGCCTACCGACTCAGAAGTAGTAGCTTGAGGAAAAAAGAGAATGACGCACAGCTTCGAGACAAAGCTCCATAATTCCAAACGGAACCGGTGCTTACTCATCCTCTTCGCAAAATTCTCCTCCTGCCCTCCAAATATTGAAATGGATGCACATCATCGCTCATTTTCTAACGTTAAACCTCATCAGCACTTCAAACCCAAACTTGTTTGCGCCAGCTCATAATCCACTGTTTAACACGTCATCCTTGGTCCTATGGGCTAGAGTTCATTGTTCAGCGTTTGAAGCACACTAACCTTCCACTTCATCCCACAGCTCCCTGAACACATATTGTAGCTCAGCGCGATGATGCACCATCATGCGACCCTGAAGAACCAGCAAGACCTCACCTAAAACTTACAAATTTCTGGCGAAGAGGAGTTTCTCAATAACCGGAAGGATTTGCAAAATTTGTCCAGATGAGCCCGGGTGTGAACAAAAGGCTTTGGAAGTTTTTTCCAAACGCGATGCACGAATTTAAGTGGATGTCGCTCGTGTTTAGCTGCCTCTGCCTTTAGATTGGCAGCCGCAGCTCGACGATCCAGTAGCAGTGACGTCAGATGTAAGGAATGCTTCACTTTTTAAGTGCGCATGATATCCAAATTAGAAAATGGTTACTATGCACTTGAGAGGTTGAACGTCAGAAGTGTTGTTGCTGCATCAACGATGGTATTTTTAGTGATTTGAGATGTAAAGCTCAGTTTGTACTTGCAGCATTGTGTCAGTGACATTCACTGGCTGCGTGTGTCATTCATGTGGCATTTGCTGCAGTTGTCGTTACATTCGCTCCTTTGTTTCCACTCTTATTTATAGCCCATCGATGCTCGTGGATTCTGATGCGAATTCATTGCTGTTTTGTCATCTGCTTTCCGAACTACATTATTTCCGCAGGTGTCTGGAGAATTTTCGCTCATCAACAATAATAACTTTGGCAGATGTTAATTCAGCAAGTCATGCTAGTCGGCTAATTAGAATGGAATAACATTGCAGATGATGAATGACTTTGCCAGCTGTATGTGGTTGTTTTTCTTCGTAGTAATTGGTCTTGTTGTTTATTTTGGTGATCAATGTCTTTCTACCTAGAATGGCTAATCTTTCAAGAACGCAAATGGCCTCAAAATGAACAGTGATGGGAATGGGTTTGATTTTGACCGATGATATTATGCCATTTGCAAAGTGCAGTCACATATCAATGCAATTATTAAATTTATCAACTATTCAATTTCTATTCCATTCCGTTTCACCTCCACTTGGTATCATTCATAATCAGATTTGATNTTCATAATCAAATTTGATTGTCAATCAAATTTGATTTTCCCAATTCTGTGCCATTCGTATCAGCGCTAAAAGAACATCTAATGGCAAAACGGTTGCATGCAAATCCTCGACTGCTGCTGCTTCTCTTTTCTTCAATGGATGCAGTGTAATTAAATCCGTTAGCTCCATTACGCAATATTCGATTCGTGTCCATCCGCTCTCTTAAGTTGAGTATAGCTGTCGATAATAAGATCAAACGATTGCTGACCACTTATGGAACAAATATCGTCCGGAAGAATCGACTGGTTTACCTTATTCACTTCTGTCGATTGCTCTGAATATAATCAAAGATTACATTGATTTCACCACATTCTATTCTATTCCGTTCCTTCCGTTCCATTAAATGACGCCCCATATCGAACTGCTAGGGAGAGAATTGTTGACTAGAGGGCTCGAAGGATTTTCTGCAATAAATTTCCTTCTATAAAGAATTGAAGGGTCTCTATCAGAGGTGTGTAAAACTCGTAGTTATCGCAAAGATGTCCAAAATGTCAGTGCTGTGTTTGCGGTCTGCATCACCTCTCTATAGTGATAAAACAACTTCATTCACGAATAGCGGCGTTATTCCATTCAATATGGCAAATATTTGGATGTTCTGACTAAAAAAATTCAGCGGATCATGCGATCATCGCGCTGTTTTTCCACTTTCTTCTTTGTACACATACCGAAATTGTCATCTTGGTTGCAGTAGCAATCTCACCTCTCCTCCTTCCTCTTCGGTTTATTCCCATCAT
>JAARMF010001139.1:23998-51124 GCA_022844705.1 Toxascaris leonina | reverse complement strand
GAATTGGCTTCATCTCCAAATATTTTCAGTCGCTTTCTAAATTGATGGGCAAACAAAAAGCAAAAAAACACGACTGTGATAGAAATTGGTGCACGAAAGCAATGGTTTGCATGCAGAAAGTGTTATGTAAAAAATCTCAAAAAAGCACTCGCAGTTCCACCTATCAGGAACTAACGTAAGTTTCGGTACCATCGATGTGCTATCCACTCATAATTTTCCGTAGTCTTCTGATAGTGTACAGAATTGGAAAATGGCTAGTAATTTCAAATTAGGTGCACTTTCTATTTAGATGGATTCTTTGCGACACAAATTTGTCGTCAAAAAATCTCATACACAATATCCGCCATGAGATTGCGCGTAATGTTAGCATGTGTGAAACTAAACCTAGTCAGTAAGTGATTTTGAAGAGTTCGTTCAAGAGGGAGTCAGAGGCAGTTCAGCTGATCGAACATCAAGTGCTTAATACGCGATATCACCTCTCAGTTCATTCTGTGAAAGCTTATACTGGACATGAGCGAGAAACTTCAACCTTCACGTTGGAGTTGACAGACTTTTAAGTCACGAGGAACACGAATTGCTTAAGCTTCCACTTTTGAAATGAAAACTGTCTTTCAAACGCCATAATCAAAAGCCCACAACTGGACATTCAAATGTTCCAGTTCATGGCAAATTTCACCTCCTTACTCCACCCGTCTCTCTACATCCCAGTCTCTTTTCATGCGTCTATGGGTAAATATTAGCCGATTTCTCAAATTCCATAAGCCATTCGAAAGCTCGTGAGAAACTGAGTCGAATTACTTATGAGGACTCAGAAACAACGCATCAGCGACTGCACAACTTCTCCCTCCCTGATAACAGACCAGGCTTTTTATAGATGCCAACTTGTTAGCAGCTGACAATATTTATGTCCTTTTCAAAAGCCACTTTGTATGTGCCCAAGTCTCGTCTATCAAGAATCAAATACTGGCATCTGCTCATTGATCCCTTCTGGCCACTTTCATTGTTTCGCCTTTTCTTTCTCATGCTTTTGTATATTTCAGTTCAGGGTCATAACGAGAAGCTTTTTTTAAGAGTTCAAATGGCCATAACTCGAGAGTCAGGCATTGAAAGAACAAAGGCATATTTGAGCGTTTTGGAAGAAGTGTGGCAGAATGAGTCCAATCTCGCTCAAAAATTTGAGGACAATTCTTTTGTGAAAAAAGTTCGTCCATTAAAGATTGCGAAGCATCCAAAACGCACAATTCGAGGATAAAACCAGATATTTGAGATCCTCGTATAATGAAAAATTTCAGGCAAATGGCCATATTCCTCTTGGTCCGGTTTAGAGGATTATATTTTTGAACAATCTAACCTTGAAAAGTAAAAGCATATTTGCGCAATGCGTTAAGTAAATTTCCGCATTGGCAGCGCAAGCCGTGTTAGATGAGCGTATCTTATCTTATGGAATGATGAAAAAAGGGGATAATTTTTGCGGGAATTTCACAAAAAAATGTTACATTCAAGAAATGATGGCAAGCCGACCAATGAAAAATTATCTCCTAATTTGTTGCTTTCGAGATGCTAGGACTTTTTTTCTGGATTGTTTCCCGACGCTGGAGTGCTAATTCGTCCCAGCCTTCAGCCAAACAACCATCCAAAGCCAAGCAGAGGCTTTCCATCTAAACAGCCAAATCCAAATATTCCCTTCCTAAACTTGCTAACATCTTTTCGTAGAAAATGTATTCTTTTTTGCGGCGCAGTTTCATATAGCAAGCGATACGAACGACTAGTGGAGGAACGTTTGTAACGGCACAGTTTTTCCTAGCAGTACCCATCTTACATCTGTGCCCCCTCTCTCCTCTCCCCATAATACCGGTATAGCAACACCCATTATAGATTTCGCTCTCTTGATAGATCAATTCTGAAAATCTTCACGAATCCTAATCACCGTTGCTCCAAAAGACTAATGAATAAGCGACATGCACATTCTACGCTATCAATGTCATTATAATCATTGCCTAAGAGAGGGGATTCTCAACACAGCCCGCAACACTCACAAATAAAAGTTGAGCGACTCCGAAATGGAACGATCCGCTGTAGCTTCATCTACTCACCTCGTATTCACCTCCACTGGAAAAATCGAAGCAAGCAACAATGATTATGTGTACTTTATATTCACCTTTAACTGCATAAATATTATATACTTTGTGTGATGGAGGAAAGGAGGGGAAATAACCTCAACAGCATTTCAAAAAGTACAGGTGGAAGCAACGTCCAACGAATTGCACTCAATGCTTCACACTGAAATGCGCATGCGGTGAAACCATTTAAGGCATTTACCGTAGATAAAATATCATTATGGAAGAAGTTGGCTGAAGCGGCAAACAGTGTGGGCAAACAATCTGCGTGAAACAAATACTTCGCATAGCGACACATAGCAAAACTTGAATTCTCCCGATTCTCTCTCCTATTTCCTGAGCGAAAAGTTCCCTTTAACACCAAGCAACCCTTGGCAGGAAGGGTTCTTCTCACTTCACCCTCCGCTACGACTACGCCCTAGTTGAACTTCTCATGTTTGCACACTGTTTTCAGCAAGTCTTCCGAACTAGACGTAACAAAACAACTATGCATATTCGCCAGTTATCCCAGTAGCAAATGTGATAATAGTGAATCTCCTACCAAAAGAAATTCAACTGCTGAAAAACGAACCCGTGGGAAGTGACCACTGGTACTCCAATCGCGATTATGTAGGAGATCGTTTACGATTCCGATTCCCCAGAAGGTGTATTGCGGTCCCAGAAAAATGTTGAGTATAAGGAACTGCATGACCACGTTGACAAGCCAGAGGAACTTCACGAAGATATAGAGGATGGTGACGTAAACACCAAAGCGGACACGTTTTGCTGCAACATTCATTTCATTTCGCAGCATCCCTCCTTCTTTGCTTAGCCAGAAAGAGATTCACTCGCATGACATTCCATACCATGGTAAAGTTTCACGGATACCGCGCTCGGCTGGCATTAGGAGAAAGCATGGTGAGGTAAGGAGGAGGAGGTGTAGCAATAGCGGGGAGACGTGCCCAGATGTTAAGCGCGAGTTCCGTTTCACATCCTTATCGCGCATATTTCTACAACTGCTAAAAACAGACGCATATTTCGCGAAAAGAACTGAAAAATCAACAAGCTGTACAGTGACACGTTTTGAGGATGTTTTCGTCGATTACTCATATCTGTGCTCACAGCTCGAAGCTACTGCGAGAAGGGGTGATAAGGTGATGACGTGAAAGGGAATCGTTTCGACGACAACAAAGAGGATTGGTTTGATATAGGGAGTGGATTATAAAGAAATTGTTTCTCTCCGTTCAGTGAAGAGATATTCTACGCCTCTTCAACAGTAAGGCACCTGCGATCTCACTATTTTTTCAGGTCGCCATTTCCAAGTAAACTGTTTTTTCAAGAACATCGGAACACGTGAATTGCAGGGGCGAGATGCAGAATTTTCAATAGGAAAGAAATACACAAACATTCGTCAAAAAGATTGACGCGTGTTCTTGGGATGTTTATCTATGGAAGAAGAGCGTAAAAGTTGACAAGGATCGAGTTGCCCAACGAACGACGATGTGTTATGAAGCTGGATATTTGGCTGACCAAAAGAGCAGTTAGCGAGTGCGCAGTGTCCAATGCTTATGAGATACAGCAAATCTAACATCCGCCAATGCTATCCAGCAGCTATACCAAGTATCAGATGGAAATGAGGTTATTCCTTGAGTCGTAATGTCATATGGAGAACTCGCCGACACTCGTCGATGAGCATTTGTTCACCAGTGGCATTAGCTTAGTTGGTTCATTAGCCACCAAACTTCCAAGTAGAGATTTCAACAAGTGAACAATCTATCTCCAAATCCCACTATAACAACATTTGCTTCTTTTTCCATAATTGTAACGTGAACGACGATGACGCAGTCTGACTATACGATTGTTTGCTGCACTCCAATTGTCTACGAAAAGAGATCAGTCGAATAAATCTTATCATAGCAGGGCACAAAGAATAACAACTGCCTTCGATTGCGCAGTATACCGAGCTCTCTAAAGGAAGTGAACGTGCAACTATCGGAGGTGAACAAGCGGAAAAATGAAAGCGCTGTTTTCGTACACTTTCAAAGAAACTCTAAGTCACAACTTCGCCATGCCACATAATGGCAAATGCTGACGTGTTTGGCGCCTTTCCCATGCGTCTGTCCTCCGATGATGTTCATCTTGAATTTTTACTTTTAGATGCTAGATTCAGCAAAAAAAAAAGGTGAAATTTGCCAAAATCAATCAAAATTTGTGAAATGAAAAGCGATTGCAGTATTCTGGGACAAATTTTCTCAAAACGAACAATATTACTTGCAACCTACATAGTTAAAAGATTTTTTAAGTTGTTTTTGACAGTAATCTAGTTTCCGTGGGGGATGTGGTGGAACCCAATTCCTTGTCTATTCCCGTTCTTCTACATTTTCTGTTTTCGTTTCTGGGACGAGAGTGCCCAAAGTACATCTGTCCGTCTCTCGTGATAATTTTTAGTGAGATGGAAGTGGGCATTTTCCAAACTTACCAGCAGCCAAAGATACGTGCTCCTCAAGACGATTAACTAGCGGCGAATAATCCATTTCGGCGCTTTTCAGAACCTTCTTATCGCCGTCCTTTTTAGTTGCGAGAGCAGTCGGTATAAAAGCTGTTAAATTAATGCCTGAAATAATGAACTGCAAAGCCAATTATCGAAATGTGCAGGTAAATTCATAGAGGTGGTACCAGTTTCACAATCGGCCACCGTTTATGAACGCATCTGGCCATGTACTTAAATACTGCAACGGAGGACACTGAATAAAGAAGCACAATATCTTCAAATGTTATCTCTGTTTTTAACAGCATGAGTCGCGAAACGATAATAGCCTCAGAAGTGGCTACTTCTCGCAAAGTCTGATATACTACTTTCTTTGAAGAGGTTTTTCGCCATATCCGCTCAAATGCCTAGATTGATAAACAGTTGCAATCGGCGGTCTAGCTCCGAAATATTGAACTGTTGTGATGCATGGCAACGCTGCTCACAGAACACACAAGAAAAACCATGCAGAAATCATTGTGTTACGCTAATACGAAGCCTTACTCGTTCCGCTGCCTCCAGACTCCTCCAGAAATGTTTTCAGTGGTGGAAAATTATTTACACTGCCGAAACCTACCGCTACGGTTGTTGAGCACTTTCCAGATTAGACGCGGAGCATAGCAAAATGCGGCTTGCATCGCTAGGATAAACGGAATCCACTGGTAGTAAGCAAGCTCCCTGCAAGAAAAAAACAGCTTTTTAATATCCCCAAAATCTGCACATTTATGGAGAGATAATTGAAGTTCAACAATGAAAGTAAAATGAGGCGGCAAAACAGCGTCATATGTCTTCTCAGTCTGCGATAATGAAAACTGTGGACGGGCTAAATAAAAATATTTCCAACATTTCGACGAAAATGAAAAGCGAAGTGGGAATGAGGCCGAAGCCATGCGACTTGTATCGATCGCAGCTTGGCGACACTTGAAAAGGCCGAAGCTGAAAGAGTAGCTTCGGCCGATATTGCATTATCTGCATTATAAGTATTTCTGCCAAATTTTTTGTGTTCAAATTTTCGTGTTGATTCGAGATGCGATTCTTGCGTGCGATTAATGAGCGAAAGTATTTCTCGAAAATGCTGCAAGGAACCAAGTTGTCTTGCTGAAAAACCATTTCACAGTAATCCTCTTCGAGTTCTCTTCATCGAGTTCGGGAAAAAGCGTTTCCCGGCGTTTTTTTTTCTCGCATTTTGGCTCATGTATGGGATAGCTTCATAGAAAGCCAATTCTGACTTCTTTTTCTTTCTAAAAAAAACGAGATTTTAGCTTGAACAAGCAAAGAAGCACCCTCGAGTAAACAAGGAAAAGATCTTGAATGGCCAGCAACTAGGCTCCTTTTCAATGATAATAGTAATTGAATTATCATCCTCTTCGAAGAACATTAAGCAACTTACCTTAAGGCAACTTAACTAACAAAACGATTCTCCACAGTCTTATGGCTTCCTATATGACAAACTCAAATTTCACTTCCATTTATTTTCTCCCGTCTGATTCTTGCGTTAAAATATCAACCGTTTGCTGCGCAAATCTCCACGTTCACTGCGGAAACGTTTCACGTGAATGCGACTACCGAAATCAACCGAAGCGGTCTATGGCATTGCTCAAGAATTCTTACCTAAATCCATAAAGCTGCTCGGACGCTTACAGCACTAATAAAGTCTTCTGTGGCAAACGTGACCTTGCAGCAAAGCATGAGAAAAGGTGCGCTTTGGAGAGGTTCAAAATATCGAACGGAGCTAAGTGCGCCTCTCAGCATGAGTTATGATTACACTGTAGCCTCCTGCACCCACTTGTTCTCCTTCCTTTAAGCTGGTCAGGTCACACTCCCTACCTCTCCACCTTCCCTCCCCCTCTCCCCCCTCCCCTCACGTGATCAATGCAGCCAGAGCAACACCTGTGTCTCAGCTGCACTGCCCACCGCCTTCCGGCTAAGATGAAAGGGCTTTACCCGAACGTGTTTTCTCCATCAACGAGCACAAAAATGTAAGATAGAACCTCCTTTCTCGTTCAGCGCCATGATTTGGCAGATCTTCGTCCATCCGAACAAAGTACGTATTCTCGATGAAGCAGTGGTTCTCAACATAAACTTCCCAGCCACCCTGCAACCGTTGTCAACTTCCGCTTATGAAATTTTCGCAACGCTCCACTCGATATCATTCGCTCAAGTGAGCGCATTTGTGGCTTGAATTTTTAGGCATTACTATTCTGAAACAGAAAGCAAATCGTCTCACCTTTATAGGTTTCAAGGACTTTAATTCCAAAACCGTTTATGACCTGTGACCACCTCATCATATTGCCAATTCGATGCGAAAGCGATAGAAAATCATTCATTTCGTTTCCTCTTCCATGCCTTCATATTTTTCCTGGGTGGATCTTTCACGATCTTAACAAAGCACTGCCACCGATTCGTTCAATTTAGTCGATATGCGCTAGCATTGAAAAGACAAGCTATTCCTCTATTGAAATTTGTTCATTCGCCCTTTATTTCCCTATCTTCTTTTTGCCATTGATATACACCACAACATCCGCTCATATAACTTACCTTGCACTGTGTTGCCTTATTTACACGTCATCTTTGTGCGTCGATACTCTACTGCTCGAGAGCGGTTTTCTTTATTCTCTTACAGACAATGATTATGTTGCTGCTGCAGCTGCCACTATCACTACTTTAATTGCTTACCTTTGATCGCTGTAGGTACTAAGTGCAGTGTGCGCATTTTGAATACCTCCGTTAACACAACACATAGAAATGTTTTCATCGGTCTCGTTTATCGCACCACTGCACATAAATAAGAGCTGGCTTCAAGAACGTGGCTGAACGCCTCAATACAACAATTGGCGAGCGACCGCGAGTGAAGAAATCTCTCGGTCAACACTTGTAAACAGTTAACTCCCAACAAAGTTGCCATGACGAAGAATAACTGACTGTATCGATCAACATAACTTTATATCGTCAGCGTTTCAGTACTAGATCGTCCAAAAAGTTGTTAGACCGACATTGGTGATTAATTGCGTTCAGCGTCAGACAAACAGCAAAGCCGCAAACGCTTTTTTTCCGGACCCGATTCTACGGTTTGAATGTTTCATTTGGAAGTTTCGTGTATGGGTGATGGATCCTTATCCCACTGTTCAGTACCCACAACGTTAGAGTTGCAAAAAATTAATATTCGTGTTTCAAAGCCGTCCACTCATTATCCACCATCGTGAAGCGACAATTTATTTGCCTTTAATTTGCCTCAATCAAATTTCGACCAAGAGTAAGCTGAGGATGCTCGCAGCAGTTTGAAGTCAACGTCCATGCTGTTCACGGGATATAGACGGGTCACAGACGCGCATGAACCTTGAGTTGCTTTTCTTCATCCCCATACCTTGAATTGCGCTGGTACCCAGCACTGCAGCGGTTTACCAATGTAATGTTTGCCGGTGAGCAGGATCGAGAAACCAAGCAGGAGAATGTTTGTATACATGTAGTTGATGCGGTCAACCGCATCCTCATCGTGTGTTGCGTGGAGCTGCTGCAGGTATTGCGGTAATAAATGCAGCATTTTCACCTATTCCGTACTGCGATCGTAGAATGCAACGCGATAAGTGATACTTGTTTCGTTATGGCTGAAAATGATATCAGCTGAGTACTAAAGTTCGTCAGGTGTGCATATGAACAAAGAGGAGAGAATAGCACTATGCAAAAGAAAACAACTTTCAGAAGTGAGCATTGGGGATCACGTATGAGACCTACGTGCGAGACATTTCAGTAAACAACGAAATAGTCAACTCGCAAAGAGCAGTGGAAACAACGACGACATTCGAGAAGGGAAGGTAGTCCAACATGTACTGGCGTAATCTACGTCTTCGGAATTCCTACTTCTACAGTGGTAGAGAACAAATCTAATGTGACTATGGGATATGCATATACATCAGCAATCCAGAAGAATGTCAGCAGGAAAACGTATAGGCAAAAGGAATGGGTGAATTATGTGTGTGTGCACAAAGAACCTATTTTTAAGTTGGTGCGCAGGGTCTCTCACTTTATATTCACTCTAGCTTATAATGGCATTAAAATTATAGAGACAAAGAATTCTTTCGTTTGTCATTGATTGCATCTTCTCATTCAGTGATCGTTGTGCACCTCTAAGCTTTACTGGAGCTCGAAACCAGGAGGCGAGGCCACACTAGTTACTGCCAACGAGGATAACGACTAACTCCTTAGGGCCCATTCGCTAATAACGATGAACAGAGACGAGACTCTACAGTGCTCATAGTAAGTTATTCAGGCAAGGGAGGGAGCCTTCGAGAGTACGTGAGCAGACAAATAGCAAAATAGTTGGAGGCGTCGATGGGCAAGTAAGGGTGAAGGTGTGGATGTGACTGGTATACAAAAAAAAAATGTCTAAGAACAAAAACAAACACAATCAAATGTCGGGCATAATGTGTAGAGCAGCCCTCAGTTAGAATGCATCCTTATGGGAGCAGTAAACACCCGTGAAATATGACGGTGTTCATGCAGCTGATTGTAAAGCATCCATCGGGAACATATCCTACTGTGATTAAAAATGCCTGCAATCTTCACTCCTGCCTCATACGGGTTAAATATATCTAATCCCCGGCTCATCACATCTACAGTTCGCTTCGTTGCAACTACGTCGAGGTCTGGATCATTGTTAGCTCAGCAACGCACTAGGGCCAGCCATTCACCAATTGTAGCGGCCATCGGAAGCACGTGGGAAATGACGCTTCTTGATTGCCGGCTTGTGATGTGAAAACTGGAAGTTTGGGGGTGGAGCTGGATGAGCTGCGCATCATGCACGTCCAATAGCAATCTTGATACCGTAATCGCCAATCCTCATCCACGTTTACATTCGCGAGAAAAAATGCCTTCATTCTTGTCGAATTTTATTTACCGTAGACTTGACGCATGCGGTGGGTTTTTTGCACTGCGCACGATTGTACTAGAAGGAACACAAATGTGGAAGTGAGCGCCGTGAACGCTATCCTATACCGCGTTCTCTTGCGTTTCCGCTGATTAAATCCGCCGCTTATATCGATATTTATCAATACCTCAAAGACTTTAAACGAAACTCCTCAATATTGGGCAAAATTTGACTTGCAAATTCCATGGGATCTTCATGGGCCTATGACATAGAGGACCGAAAACAAAATCGATTTAAATGATCAACAAGGGTATCATAGCGCTTATAAACACTGAAGTTTTTCGTAGTTTTCCTAGTCTGTGGATTGAAACTAGTCGACAGATAGGTAGACGCACTCAAATGCTGCTAAGATGTCCCAAGAAGGCGCTTTTCATGAAAGCAAAAAGGGCAATACTTAGGATTTGTAACAAGGACACCGTGAGAAGCATTTTTTAAACAAGTGATGACGGTGCTGGCATTTAAAAGAAACTTTTAATACTCAACAGTGAAATTGCATAGCTTCTCGTGCGTCGCAAGTCGCGCAGAGGAATATTTCATTCTTATGCGATTTCTTCAGCTTACACTTCCAAAATGGGCTATTCGTTGATTTCAACTCAAGATCCGCAGCAGCCAGAATTATAAAATTCGGTGAGCTCAGCTCGTCTTCCAAAGATATGCGTCTGAGCTGAATCAGTCTCTAGAACGAAACCAGAACTGAAGTTGAACTTAACCATATCTGCATGCAGATTAGATTAAATGCAGCTCCGCGCCGAAGTTGGCTAAAGCCGATCGCCAGGCTCGGATCGCAAGCTTGTTGGACCTATTACCATTTGACCGAACGTTAAACACCTTCTCGGTCCCCTATCGATTCAGGCCGCCACGAGGATTCCCAAGAGGTTTAGCCCACATCTCGCAATGTCTTCCATTTTCCCCGTATCCCGAATTTCGCTTTCATTTTCCGCAGTGACAAATCATCCGAATAAATCGCCAACATTTAACGTTATCAAAAATTCAGCAGGTCGAGCGCCAATGCTCGCTTGTGACTCAAAACGATTGTTTGATGAAGGGTTTGTGCAGCCGATCGGTTTCACATGCTTATTTTTAGATGTGTGAGTAACTCGTTGAGCTTCTCGTTCGAAATACAAAAGTGCGTATTGTGTCAGCCTCCTAAAAATATTAACTGTTTCTCTTTGCTTGATGTGAAATCTCAAGGGCAATATAACGAATGGGAATTCATTCAAAGGGGTTAACACGTGAAGCTGTTTTGACTGCTTCTACAAGCTAACCTGTTCATCAGGAACTCAGAGAAAAAACTGATAGCACACATAATAAGGGATGTTTGCTTGTGGCGTCATAAAAGTTTTCAATCAACCGAAAAAAGTCGTTCTTGAGCCATAAGATCGCTTTCGGAATAAATGTGTTTCGTGGGTTTTTGCCACTTCCTTATGCATTAATAGAACAGGATGGAATTGCAACGAAATTTAATTCTCCTTCACTGCACCTGAAGACTCCAGCTTCATAGCCTTGGCAACTGACCGCTTGAAAATACCACACATATAAACATATACACATACATAAGGTTGCCACAATATTTAGCCTGAGTACATGAAAATCGAAGAAATTCACACGAAAAGATCAACGAAGGAATTGATGATGAAGAGAAATGACGTCGCTGTGGTGGAATATGTGACTGTTGCGAATCCGAAGATAGAACGCAAACGCGGAACACATCGTATAGAAATGCAAGCCATTAACGAGCGGAGCGCAATAGACTATCGCTGTGCGTTGCCGTCTGATAAGGCTGTTTATGTTGGCTTTGAAGAACACACTCAAGTGTTACGAGCTCACGCCGTCGTGCCACAAACCCCACATACTAGTGTCGCTGTCACCGCTATAAGCACATCGCCAAATGTGTTTTCCAGCATTAAAATACTTCTGAACGAGCATCTTGAACAAGGGGCGTTGGATAAAGCGGTATATGAACAACTGAAGAGGCGTGATAGAAGAGCTCAAACGATCTGCGCTTTTGTTGCTCAGCCGACGGCAGCAGCCCCTTTCAGCAGCTATCAACAAGCAATACACTGTGCGGAGTAATGCATCGATATTTTGACTGGATCAACCTCTCTCATGAACCTATTACATGGTGTTCGCTATTGCAAAAAGCGATGCGCACATTCAATATTCGAATAGTTTTCAATTTGCTCCATTCAGTTGATCCATCGAATTGATTATTGGTATAGGAAGTGAATCTACTATACACATAATAACCACCGAATTTCATTATCCACGGGTAGTATAGATATGGCATTCACTTGATGAGCTCTGTGAATGCGAGTTTTGCAAGATGCCCGAGAAACAAAGCGAAAGCCGCATTGTCTGACTCAGTACGACATTAATCCCTCCAAATATTCGGCTGCGAAGCGAAAAAAAAACAATGGAAAAGCACACCGCAGGAGCTCACACAATGCGCGCTTTTATTCTTTAATTACACCAAGCAACTTCAGAAATTGCAATTGAATAATTGAAGGTGTACAATAATGTACCACTACTTCAACTAGTCCGGCCGCTCATATAAATGTGCAAAACATCCGTTTGACAAAACTATGAGACAGTTTTAGAAATCGACCGCTGTGAGATAAAAACTCGACTAAATGCAAGATGCATTCATAGTTTTAGGCATCCTTCACTGACTACACAATCTTTGAAGATGATAATGAATCATTTCGAATGTTGGTACGATGTCATTTAATCCCGTATGTTAGCCCTTCCAAACCTCACTTTCAGTAGTTTTCAAATGGAAGGTGCCAGATAGAGAGAGAGAGACACGTGCACAGACAACACTACTTTGCAAGTACAAAAAGCAACAAAAAAAACGCAAATGGAAGGAGTTCAATTAAAACCGAGCTTCGGAAAAGGAGAAGAGTGCTTCAGCTTTTCCTTTCGAACTCCTGACTATAGGAAAAAGTATTAAATATCAAATTGCGATTAGGAAATAATGCTGGCAATAAGCTGTGAGGTATTTTTCTCTTGAATATGCTTGGAGCTACAGAAATAGAAATCACTTCGTGGCAATATTGACATGAGGGGCCTCTGTAGATGTTGACTGAATTTTTAGAGCCCATTGATTCATTTTCAGATATACGATGCACGAATATTAACAACTTTTGCACACTCTGCTTGATTTACACTTGCAAAGCACAATATGGTGACATCATATTATACCTATGTGTGTGCTTGTCTGTCTGTTTGTCGCACAGTTTCAACATAGGAATGAGCGGAGTCACAATTATAAAAAGTTGCTATATGTGAGGTATAAAAAAACGGATCCATCGTATTAGATCTATCAAATTCAAAAGAAGATATATGTAATAAAACCAATTGATCAGCTTGCAATTTGTGGTCGTTTGGTAGCAAAACGGCGATGTTTTGTTGAAGAACTCAACCAAGAGTCGGATCAATTGTAATATACATGCATTATTTCGCATGTTTTGGAAAAAATGATGCATTTATAACATTTATGTGTATTTGAGGTGCAAAAATACAATCTTACGGCTTTCTTTAAAAGGATTTTGTCTTTAGCTGAAATACTATTCCGATGCTGTCATGCATAAAATGTATAATGCCTGTTTCTTCACTCAGAATTTTCCCTCGTTTTGTCTTGCACGAGCAAATTGTATGCTACTTTTGGGATGTTTTGATACGTTCAAACACCCAATTTTGTCACGAATTAAGAGCGATATTGTCGTTTCTCGATGGTCTGAAAGCGATGGTATGTATTATGAGCTCAGGGCAATATTGCCGCTATTTTCGTCATATTTGAATTCCTCGATAAATGCACGATACATTTTTATAAACAGAACTAGACACTCGGAAAGGTGTGATGAAAGCATCTCACTGAAAATGTGACTCTAAGTTACGAGGATGAGCCCATAGAAGAATGAATTCCCATTCAAATGTAATTCGGTGTGGTGAGCAAGATACTCATTTGCATATGAAATACAAATGAGCGTTTTGCTAAGTTCTCAGTGTTAGAAGTCTTCAAGTGCAAAGCACTGGGAAGTGTTTAAACAGTGTGCATTCTAGATAATCGCCAATGAGCACATTTTTGCTCATCTGTATGCATAACGAAGGGTTGCTGAGTCTGAAATATACACCGTACCTGGTCAATAATCTTTCTTTCTCTTTTTCATCTCACCTGATTAAGGACTGGGAATCCCCACAAATTCCCGGATTTCAAAAGTGAGACATGTAGGATAAATGAGGCCTAGAAAAGAGAGGAAACTATAGAAATCTTGAAGTTTCTCTAACATGCAAAATATATGGTGCTTCCCGCAATTGTTCTAGTCAAATCCAAACTTATCTTTCATAGCATGACCGAACAACGCCACACATAGACTGCAAATTTAGGAGAAAATTGTGAGCCATAATCATGTTGAACAAAAGTCGCAACGAGAAAAACGTAAAACAGTGCACTTCGGTCCGCAGCAACCTACCGATGACACGTGTCCTTAGGAAGGGAAAGGTGATGGCACTTTATATTTTATTAGATGACAATAAGGGAGTGAAATTAACGATGTTGCAACGAACATCGTCGAAGACGACTTCTGTTGAAGAATGAGTTGATGAAGCGCTAAAAGCGATACATTAAACGCAGATGCAGACGAGCGGAGTGAAACAGAAAAACGGGTCAATGTTGGCGTCAGAATGACGTTGCTTCTTCGTGCACGCAGCAAATGCAGTACGCAAGCACAGCTCCCTCGGCTGGCTTGAGGCACCCGCTCGGCACATGCGATCCTACCAACATTTCAACGTACGTCTTCTCGCCGACATCTCATTTTTTAAAACGCCCATCAGAGATATAGCAGCGTGTGAATGGATCGTACAGATGCTGATGCGCTTCTCGCTTCCTGGTTATCGCGAAAAATGATCACCGGCGAATAGCGCTCACATACGAACAGGGTGCACCATTTGTGTCTTTGTGCTTCTGGTACGGCAGTCGCATCCCTCCCGGAGAGTCGCTCCTATTTGATACATCCCTGCCTCTGCGAGCCACTCATATCACTGGATCGTAATATAAACTTCCCTAAGCGGTTGCTGATGCTTCAATACGCAAGCGATAGTTTTCCTTTTTTCACTAGTCACTATGATTCCTCTCTGAATGGCATAATCGTTGATGCTGCCTATCGTAGAATTCGCTCTTTGAAAAGGCGTGAAAAATGCAATTTTTAAAAAGGGATAAGGAAATAGCAACAAATTAGAACGAAAAATACAGCATGCTAATAAGATGTGAGCTATTAAAGATGCACAATTGACGAAGCTTGAAGTAAAAATATGTGAAAATAGAGGCATAGACAGCGCGTTAGAGCGATATTATCGAATAGTTTACTGGTCAAAGTCTCGCATAAAGCTAAAGAAATATCTATGAGCCAGAGGAATAGATATCTCATCATGAACTTTACGTGCTTCATTTGCTTAAAGATCCCACATCCCTGCTGCTATTGCCGAACTGTTTTGTAGTTGCATCAATGTTGTGGTTGCACTATGCATTGTTTTTCAAGTGGCGTCGCTTACCTCCTCTCACAACGGTTTTGTGGAACTTGAACTCTTAAAGCTACCGGCATAATCGACACACTTGAAAGCTCACTTGTGACTCAAGATTTTGTTTTCCTCTCCTAAGCTGCTCCCTTTAAAAGCGCTATAACCTTAAATGAGCACAGTGCTACGATAGCTGCTTTCTTTAGTTCCACTGCCGTGTCGGCATACGGTACGCTTGTTTTGCAACGCAACTCCCAGGCCATAACATCCCGAATCCCCACTGAGCACTCTAGTTTTAAATTGTTCTTGTATGCACGGATTTATTCCCCACATCTGAAGCATAAAGTGTTTCCATAACGAACTGTGCATCTCTAATCTGAATGAAGGACGTTTTGAATGTGCACACAAAAGGGCAGTTACTATGGAAAAAAATTGAAGCAGTAGACAATGACGTAGACAACGGTAGTTCAGTAGCTGGTGCTTCAACCCTTAGTCAGTACTTTGAAAATGTCAGCAGTACGCGACTGACACAGTCGTTCTTCAAAATACGCTCAGCAACAAGCTAGGAGCGGCCCGGACTTCATGATGAGCCTCATTTCCGAGCTCAAAAACGAAAAACCCTCGATCTCGTGCAGCGGGAATCGCAGAATCCCGCAGAAAATTTTTCCAGCCAAGACAGAAGATATTTCAGCCAGACAGTTCTCGAATCATGTCATAGTTTGTTTTTGGTATGCAGCTTACCGCAATTCGTATGAAATGTGCCATATCTATATTCTTCACCGTTTGTCCCAACACAATCAGACAGCTTAACTCAGCTCTTGTGCTCTCTGCAATTTAAGGTCCATTTCACCAAATGATTTTAAAAATCCGTAAAACATCTACAATCCTGCTTCTCGCTGCCTCCTCTACCGAAAACATTGTAACAGCAACTGTTGCCACATTTTTCATGGCGGGAGTTTTGTTAACGAAACGGTGGGGATTTTGCTAACTTCAATACCTCCCCCTCCCCCTCCTCCCAACACCACACCAAGGGTGTTTACTTGCGCATACACGTACCCCTCTCGAAAGAGGCGTGATTTGGTTGCCTTGCGCTTCTCATTTAACTGCTTGTTGGCATCACTTTTCATATTTCATTTGCTTATGAACTGTACGTTTTAACTATAGAGTATCGATGCTGCATGTTGCTGCTGGAATCTACAGTGTTTCTTATACATGAATAGTTGGAAGGATTCTTGTATACAAACCTTGTCAATGGTTGATCTATATCCAAGGGATGTATACTGTTTCATGACTTTCGGATGTGAATTATATTCAAAAAGGCCTTTCACTCTAGTAGTTTGTGCTCAAGGGAGTATGGTATACACCTAATTAACTCTGGACTGAAGTCTCTTTTGCCTCTGAGTTTTGCATGAACATTCTTTTATTTCTTCATTTATAAACACTTCCTTGCACCTAAGTCTCTTGTCTTGATAAAAGCTGCTTCTTCTTGCATTTAAAGGTGTGATGCACACTTCTGGTAAGCTCTCCCCTAACCTTTCTCTCAAAGTAGTTGAAATCATCATCCTCCGAAGAGTCATTTTTTGTCAAAAATGTGCCGTGCTGCGAATCAAAGAACCACTATTAGTTCATTGCTGCGAGTGTATTTCTACAGTAACTGGCGCCTTCACTGACCAAAACGCCGACCGGAAAATTACAGCTCGATTTCCGCAGAAATTTGCAAGCTAATGGAAGGTCGGAGAAAAGGAAGACAGAAAAGGTGAATAACGAAGGAAACTGTGAAAGAAAGATTTCGTTCCGATAAACTCAAAAAGAAAAACTCAGCATTTTTTTCAGCACCCATGTGCATACAAAAAGAAATGCAAGCGCACCTCTATATGGTACTAAGGAGATGCAATTTCTTCCCGCATGAAAAAGAGTGCAGAGTCCATCTTCTCGGCTCCCACAAGGAAGTTGTAGTATCAGAAACAAAAAATGTCTTGCAACGTGTTTGCAGTTGCTTTGAAGAAAAGCCAGTGCACTTAAATTTCTTTTTCGGAACATTAAAACGTTTCATTTGAACGGATTTGAAGCGATGATTTAAGAAATCGTGTTATTGTCGCTCTATGACATCGAGTCACAAGTCAGTGCTGTTTGAACATTTGACCCCTCCCATCCAAGCGAGCAAGCCAATGCAAGGGAAGAATTTTTCCGGAGACTGGAGGGAGCAAAGGGAGCAAACTCATCTACGTTGAGCGCCATTTCTCAATCGAATCCTGTCCAACTCATCGCAGCTCCCTTCGATGGGAAGCGGACACTCTATGAACTGGAAAGTTCCTACTGGAGTTATACAACGTATATATAAACAATTTGATTGTATATGGTTCGTCTTACAGTAGAAGCTGTCGGCCGAGAAGTCGTAATGGATGAAATTTCCCTTTTTGAAAAAGCATTTAGCCGCTAGTTTGGCCAATGATTTGATGAACTAATTGTGACTGTGCTCACTGAAATTTAAGAAGGAAGAAGCGAGTTGCAGAGAATCGTTGTTTGGTAACACTCGTGATGGATCGTCTCGGCAAGCTGATCGAGTCGATAACGAAACCGAGATACGAAGAGGATTTCATCGACCGTCTCAACTATCGAGTCACCAGCTATATTCTGTTGGCCGCTGCGTTTACGATTATTGCAAAGATAAGCGGGCTTCTCAAATCATTTCATTCATTGAAAGCATCACGTGATGAATTGAACAAAATTATTTGCTCAATTACATGTTCCCGAACAAGAGCAAAGAGTCGCTCGTTAATGAGTGGCATTATAGGAATACGGTGGGAAACCGATTCAGTGCTGGCTTCCGGCGGAATTGGCTTCGCAGAAAGGATGGGAGCAATATGCTGAAGATTACTGCTTCATTGAGAACACATATTATGTGCCACTCGACCAGAAGATCCCTCAAAGTAGCAGACATCGTGCTGAAAGAGAACTGACTTACTATCAGGTGAGTTTGGAAACGCATCTTCGAGGACACTGCACCGTGTAGAGGACGATGTTGGTTGCACTTAATTGTTCAGATGCCCCAAGTGAGTGACATGCAGACAAGCTTACATTGCGACTGCATGCTACAGTCAACGGTTTGTTATACAGATATGGTAAACGTTACTACTACGATACCATTTCAAGTAATTTCCATTGTTGTCGTGCAGCTCAGCTACGTGAACTTCGTGGGAGCACTCCACTGACAGGGCAGGAAAGTCCGCACATATTGTTTGCTGCTTCACACAAGGCAGTAATATAGGGATTGACAAACAATCTTAGGCGAATAGGCTCTCTAGATAACGGCCCGTCATAGATATAGGAAGTGCTTCATCCAGTACTGCAATCAAAATGTATGAGACTCTTCATTGGCGCAAAAGCAATGCAGCGAAATGCTTAGCAGTCAAACAACAGTTTTACCGGATGCTGCAAACATAGAAAGAAAGCTAAAACGCAGCACTAAATAGACACTGATATCTACGTAGATACGTGCTGCTGTTTGTATGATTAAGTTCTACATTATGAAGTTTGCAGCTTGAGAGACCTGAATAAAGATCGGTAAACAATGCGCCGCATAAGTGCTGCTTATGTATCTAGGCGAAAGAGTCTATCAGAGTTACCTGTATAAAAGCGGATGTTTGCAGTGGGTGCCTTTCATGCTTATGATGCAAGCTCTCATGTTCACAGGGCCACATGTATTCTGGCGTATGCTCAACTGGATGTCAGGTAAACACTTGTTGGATGTTCTTTTCTGTTTAAGTGGAAAGTAGCACTCACCATCCGAAGAATATTCCACCGTAAAAGACACTAATATCTAGTTTAGTGCTACTCGTTACTGCAGATTTGGGCAAATTTAAAGAAGGGTGTTTGCAAGGAGCTTTATATAGGAACGTTGAATGATAAAGTAATTAAGACAGAAACAAATAGATATGGGTAAAGGAAACTTACGGTATTATATACTGCGTTGAGGCATTCAAACACGCGCAGTGATTACGATGGCAAGCACGGCGGCTCAGAAAAACCCGAGCACGAGCGAGGTGAGCGATGCCGTTGATGCGGTAGCGGCACACCTTGAGCGAGCAGTCCATCATAAACGAATCCACCATCGCATCACACACAGCAATCCATTAGTCTTCGTCTTCAGGTCTGCTACATTCATGTGCAAGTTGTAATTTGTTTTGCATTTCCGATAGGATGGGAAAAGTTGCGAATCCCATCACTGAACTCGTTTGTGTTCCTCTAGAAGAACGAGGAATTCTAGCTGGAAAAACGAGCAAACGGCGCATTGGTGCGAAATGCAGAAGTCTAACTAGAATGGGCAAGAGGTAGTACATTGCTTCAATTTATCACCCCCCTTTATTCCCTTCTCCTTCTTTCGCCATTCATAACTGCTATCGCCTTGCCGACGAGACGATTAATACAAAACGTATGTTTCAAATTGTTTTGTTCCTCGAACAGCCGATCCCTTTGTTACAAAAATGGCGGTGTAAGAAAGTTGAAATCTGTCTTACTATTTATGTACGGATCCAAAATTCATGCAGAAGGTAAAGAGCCGAAAAGAAATTCAATTTTATAAAAGCTATCTTCAGAATCGGGGATGAAGGGATTAGGTGGGACAAGTGTGCACAGGTGAGAGGTAAATATGAGGTTCCATCGCCCGGCAGCAGGGAAGGTCTTCTTTAAAAATTTGAAAACTAAGTAATTTAGATCTGACCTTCATTCCTCTCAAAATAACGTTCTTGTGCATTGAATAAGGGATCTCACCACTTCCATCATGCCTCAAACGCTCCATATAAGCCCTTACCTCAAACCACGCCCAGCACTTCCTGCAATTCGACCCAGATTTCGTCCGCCATGCCCAAGTGTCATCTTTTGGGATTCAGTTCCATTTATCGAACGATCAGGACAAACAAGCTGGTGGGCGGTTATAGAGAATTCAGGTCGCTTTCCAGCCACATTCAATGCTCAAAACGGGTCTGCTTGAGCTCAGCGCAGTGCTTCATTGTCGTAAGCCTCCCAACACGTTTCAAGTTTTTCTTTGACCGATCGTCTGAGTTTTTGTTCCGTATTTTATATTCACTGTGTGCTCTAGCTTTAAATCAGAGCATAGAACCAAAGCACTGTTGCGAAACGCCAAAGAGCAAATTTTTCGGCGTAGGCAACTGAATGCAACTTATTACACTGACAAACAAAGCTCGAAAACGTGGATCCTCTGACCCAGTGTCGTATCTTGTGTTGCCTTCGAGGGCCTTTGCACGTGCACGTACGCTTGTGCAGTCCATGGAAAAATGCATAGCAAACAAAAGTGGCACGGGGAACCGTGCTTTGGTAGTCCGTCTTGCATCGCGTTAAGCTTATCCACAATGCGTGCCACAGCAGCTGTGTGAGGTCTGCGTCAAAAGTCAGCTCATTGTCGTCTGCTGCAACATTTACTGCGTACTAGCGGTGTCACTTCTGGAAAGGTTGTGCACAGGTGAGGCAGTCTGATGGCGATATCGTCGTACATTTTAGCGAGTATCGCATGAAGTGCACCTATCGACTTTGCTTTTAAGGCAATCCTTGCCTCCCTATACGTGTTTTAGCATCCGATCACACTCTTTTCCTTTCACGTTGCATCATCGTTTCCAATTTCGAAGCAACCATGATTTAGTTAATTGGCCAACTACAGTCACTTTTTGTTTCTTTTTTTTTCCTTTTCTTATACTGTCTTTAGCGCATCCATTGCATATCATGTTCTTTGCTGTTTATTATTCCTTTTTGGGCATGCTGCAGACTACTGTCGAATTCGTATCTCAGCTGCGTCTACATTATGACGAAGATCCTTTTCATCGGCAATGCTGTCATTCAGGTGATCTTGCAGATTTCCTTTCAATCTTCTTATTTTTTTTACAAGGGATTTTGTTGCCATAAGAAGGTGATCACTTCCAGAATGTTTTTTAAACGGTGTTTGAGACTTCTATATAAGATTCCAGAATGAGGTGAATATTTTAAGGCACTATTAGTTTAAGAAGAAAAGCAAGCCGGCATGAGTGAATGCTCATGATTCCAATAGGCACTGAGCGCCCGCCAGAGTTTCGATCTACCCAGGAACATCGAGTCCATCATTCCAATGGAACTTAATGACACAACGGTCCGACCGCGAGTCAGACTCACTTTCAAAGTCCAAAAATGCTAGAGCTTAAAAAGCCCAAACACTCTATTGTCTGGACCAGCCGAGTATGCTGGGATGTTTGATATCGCGACTAATGAACAACAGCGCATAAACCGCGAAGAATTGATGTGATTTTAATAATGAAGTGAACTTAACTCTCTTTAGCACTTGATCCTTTCCGCATATCTCGGCTCCAGCGGCTACGACTTAACAAAGGCACTGCTTCAGCAGCGTTCCTGGCAAACTACTGGACTATTCCCTCGTGTAACGATGTGCGATTTCAAAGTTGGTACTGCATTGTTAATCTAAGGTTATTTCCTTCCAAATGCAAAATTTTGCCCTATTATGATTCTAGAATTCTCAACATAATCAGATGCCTGAAGGCCTCTGTCCATCTTGGACTACTCCGCTTACTTAACCCAACGAAAAGTAAGTCATTCTCAACTAGCATTTGCCTCAATCTGATTTAAATGTTCATATGATGCAAGTTTTAAAAGGCAGTACTCGTTGAAAAACGAATCGGATGACTGTGTCGGCAGCAGAATAACGTCGCTAACGAATAGTGATTAATGTAGAAGACTATAGGCAGTTCATTCAGTGCTAATATTCAGGCAAAAACAACCTCATGCACGATTTCAGCTTCAAGATTTCTAGGTTCGAGACATTGGTCATCGCCACCACTTCACTATCCAATGTGTCCTTATGGCGAACATGTTCAACGAGAAAATTTTCCTCGGTCTGTGGTGGTGGATTCTGATTCTGCTCACCACGACGTGCACCAATTTCATCTACTGGATTTATGTGATGTGGTCACCGTCGTCCAAATACAGCTTCCTTGAAGGACTCATTACTCTTGGGGTAATGACACTTCTGGCTTATGCACTTCCTGGGTTTTGTCGGAATCTAACGTAGATACGTATAAAAAATACCTCAATGTTGAGCAACAATCAAGAAAAGTAGTTCAGAGACTCAAAGCAATATGCTTGAAAAAATATTCACGTTCTCAGTCCTCAAGTGATGTTTTGCTTAGCGCATGCTGCACTTCTTATGAGAAACATCTTCTTTGGAAAGCTTTCCCACGTTCACAGGAAACTCCTGTGCAATTCAGCAGTGGCGTTCAGGGTAGAGTTGACTGTTGGCGCATTCAAAAGCTTTCATTTCCCTCTTCCCTCTTGTCGAACTATCTTTAAAAATTCTGCAATAGTATGGAGAAATAAAGCGGTCACAATGACCTCAACTGATCTACTAACAGCGATCGAATGACTTCAGCACGCCCGTACGCAACTAATGACGCGTCGAGTGGAGGCACTTGCCTGTCAGCTTGGGGGTGATGGAATGCTGGTGCTTCGTCTTATGGTGCAGAATGCAGGAGAAATTGTGACCAGTCTCGTCGTCGGGCGTCTCTACGATATGTTCTCTGTTAGCGAGAAGTAAGCACATCACGCTGTTATAAGGGCAGTCACTCTTTCGGAAGGAGATCGCTTGGAAATTGCAATCAAAGCCGACGAAAACATAATCAATGAAACTGTACACAACAACAAAGTGGCGGCCTGTACGGCACCGGTAACTGCATTTGTTTTAATGTTTACATGCCAGCAGCAATCGTTTCTCGACGATGCAAGATGAGATAACCAGATAAAAATTTTATCGCTATAGGAGAACACTGAGTGCTTCATAAGCGCATATATACTCTCAACGGTTTTGTCAGAACTTTCAGCATTCCTTCACATATGTACGCACACGCACATTTTCAATGAGGCCGACTACTTCAGTGGATATAATGAAGGAGGAAATTGCAGAGAGAACGATGATACCCGCTATGCTGCTGTGACGCCTATTCCCGCTCTCGACGCACCGAAGAAGGAGGCCGCGGAAATCAAAACGCCATTTTCTTAAACAAGCAATGCATTCACTAAACACGTGAACGTTACGAGGTGCTCAACGCCTACCGCATCCAACCGCATCATGGCTTCCTTCATTTAAATTGGCATATCACTGCATAGTTCCAATCTTCGCATATGTCGTACTGCTTAATGAGCTCCACCTGAGGTGTTCCTTGAAGTGCTACTTCAAGTGAACGAAAGAGAACGCATCTACAACATCAGCCAGTTCGGCATGTGTTTGACTGCCTGCTCCAGTAACTTTCCGTGCATATGTTCATGTAAATGCTTCAGCAACCACCAATTATTCCCAACGCTTAATAAAATTTCTTGATTACCGTGCAAGATTGCAATGAGGCAAAGTTTGCAACATTTTCTCACTGTCCAAATGCTGTTATGCTAATCAGATGGATTTTCACTCATTTGCTTCGCTCATTGACTATTCGTTCCCTGAATAGTTTTTGTTCAAATAAAAAGCAGCAGAACAGAAAACAGATCAAATCACTGCATTTGCAACATAACCAATGATACTTCGGCAAGAGACTGCATACTTCATGTGTCCTCCTAATCTGAGTGTTTTATGCGACCTGAAAATTAGCATAGTGGGAAACGGGGGAAGGATAAGCTAGACAAAGTGAAGTTGAAGCAATGCATTAATGGAGGAAATGAAATTTGAAAGCAAATGAGAGATCATGCTAATGTTTCAAATGTATGTTGGGGACACAGTTCACGAAATTTTGGTGCATAGAATAAGACTGAATTTAATGCTGCTGCATCCTATAGTTTCGGGATTGAAAACCGTCGACCGGAATTTCATCCTGATACTCGACTGCAAATACTTCGAGAAATGATTCGTGAACCGCCATACCAATGAAATATTGTCGCATACCTTCAACGACCTTCGCGGGGTGAGCGTGCTTATGTGCAATATTTCAGAAGGTAGACCACGTTGCGGAAGTAGTCGACGAACCTCTGAAGCAATTAATGGCCTTAAATGACTTATCGGCAATTCCTGGGTGATGAAATTTCGGATGCAGAGTGGGGTAATATTTGCCCGGCTATCGTGAATTTCATTCGAAATAGATAACAGCTATGAACCATCCAAATTTAGAAAACACTCATGACAGCAGCAAATGTAAAAGAGACGATATTTTCGATGCGATGCATTGGACTTTCGAAGCCTCGATCATTCAGAGAGCTTATAGAACACTTCAAATATTGTGGAGATTAAGAGCAGAATTATATATTTTTACCTGAAAATATATTGCAGTCGACCGGTTGTCTTACATCTTCGTTGAGAAAATGATGGAGGTGATTTCGAACATAACACATTCATTGCATACAAGATAAACTATATAAACGTTGATGAAAGTGAAAACTGCATACACACGTTAAACGCAGACAGAAAAAAGAAGTGAAACAATGAAGCAGTTGAAACGATATAGCTGAGAAATCTCTTTATGTCAGAAGGATTGAGTCTGGTCAGCGACTGTGCTATTGTACTGTGAAGAATCTTTCGAGGATACCATTAGACCACGTTGCATATTTTTAATTTTTATTTAGAAACGCTCTCGGCTGAGGAAACGACGAGTGATAGATGCAGAAAGTAGATGAGCAAGGAGCTAAAAGGGAAGAATGGTGAATTGAAGAAAAGTAGAGCTTGAACAGAAACAAGCAAGAAGAAGAAACAGAAGCAGCCCCGAACCGGATATAGGAAGATAATACTCATTGAGTATTAGAGTTGGTAACGTGTTAAGCCGTATCGCTTGACGGAAGCATTTGAGTTATGCGCAGGCCATTGCCATGTGAGTATGGAGGTAATTTTTAACGAGAAGAGGTTTACACTAGGAAATTTAAAGAATGGAAGGACGAAGGAAGTATAAGTTGCAGAGAAGTAGAAATAGAAGTAGTGAGGGGATAAAGAAAGAAGAGAATGATTTTTTTTTATCGTTGATCGGTCGGAATGGGCTGCAGTAAAGTATAGACTCGAAGTAAATCACCTCACCTACATGTTGCATTATTTTCCTCTTCTTCCTCACTCACTTCCTTTTCCTTCCGATTTGCTCTATTATAACTATTCTATGAAATTATGAAGTGAATCGTATGGAGGAAATAAAAATAACACAAATTTGAGATGTTGGGAAGTAAAGGAAAGAAATATCACTTCATATGCAGTCAACATTGATTTATCAAAATATTGTGCACTTCAATGTAGATAGATCACCTGTGGTTTTCGAAAATCTGAGATGAACTGGGGAGTGAACCAAATGAATTGGATGTTCGCACGTATTGAAATTTGCTTTGCGCCTTCACTTCGGAACCCGAGCTATTGAGTTCTTATCTGTGATGAAAAGTGGGTCTTCTACAGGAAAAGATCGGTGCAGTGGACTGATAAAGATGGACCCCAAAACGTGATCCCTCGCGAAGGGTTATGGTGAATGCTTGTTGGTGGGGACCAAAGGTTATGGTTGCACATTCACATGCACATTCATATGTGAATAGGACAGGCGTCCAAGGAAACCAACTGCAAAGGCGTCGCATCCACCAACTAAGAAAAGCAAGTTGAATGGAGGAGAAGCGGTGCAAGTGGTGGAAAGGTTAGCGGCTCTTGAGGCAAAAGAGGGTGATGCCGTTGAAGTGGAAGAGCATGAAACCGAAGATGATGAAGATGGTGAAGGCCACAGTGAGGCGGAAGAGGCTAACGAAAATGAGGATCAGGTATGTGAGAACTGCTTATTCAATTATTTTTCTTCGTTTGATTTGGATGAAAGCACACATACAGCTGCGTTTCTTCCTCTTGAACTGAATTAAACTTTAGTGCAAAGAAATACTTTGATTCTTAGCCGCATACGTTTTGCAAATATTATGCGCGAACTTCTATACATTTATTTGTTTGTGAAGAAAACATTCCGGAATTAAACGACAAATCCCACACTGATGCAACTTTTTGAGTGTGCTGATCACTTACTAGCTATGCCATCAATTGTGTCTCCATTGTGTCTGCGGCATATTCTCTTATATACTTCGTTTTTGCGCTGCTAAACTCGTTAAAATTTTGAAGAGATACGTTTGAGAGTGGATGTTCATGTTGAGAAGTCACTAGATTTTGAAGTCTTTTTGCGGCAAGGTGAGGTGATCTTTTGCACAAGTTGCTAGCACGTGGATGAGTAGTTGGTGGGAGCAGATTCATCGAGCTGAATTGGGTGGGGCACGGCGGTTCGAGTTCATTTGCATGTTGTTATGCGATTCTGTGGATGCAATTCATTAGTTCGCGTTGAGATATGGCTTTGTTTTTCGCTTTCCCGTAGTATTATTGTGAAGCCGCATTTTATTCGATGATCGCCAACCACCATAAATGCGACGTAATTAAACTTTTTTGCTTCCTTTCTAACAGTTAGAGGCTAGTGCAGCTTGGAGTTGGATGCTGCTTCTCTTGTTTCGTTTTTGATTTTCGTAAGCACTTATCCATGTTATACGCCGCACCACTCATTCATCCCACCCCCTATCCACCTTCCGTGCATCTTCACTTTCCTTTTCTTTAGCCCTACGTGCTATGTTTTCTGTCCCTGCTATGCATCTTTTTTATTTTTGTTTTGTGTTCTTTGAAATTTTTATCAAAAGCTCATTATAGTAACATCGAGACTGTGTATGTATGCACAAGCATGTGGGATAGGGGTAAGGGAAGAGACGTAAAAACCTTTGGCGTGAAATTGTGACCCGACTGCAACACGTCGTAGCGAGAGAAATTCTTTCATGTCCTTGGCATCTGTATTGCATCGCTTCATTGTCGCTCGCTATATTCACATCGTAGCGCCAGAGGAATGTATTCGAGTTGGCAGGATGGTGTCTTTGAATTTCCGGAAGAAGTGGATAGGGAGCATGAGGGTTTCAGATTTTTGCGGGACATTTATGGTTTTGTAAGGGGTGCTGCGAACACTGTATTCTATGGGCTTCCGGCTAGCTGACGTGGATTCCAAAGAGCATACGAGTGACTACTGAGGTGGGGGGGGGGGGGGGGGGGGGGGGGG